>SNQJ01S0048385.1:47715-74436 GCA_010110895.2 Picea sitchensis | reverse complement strand
AAAAATAGTAAATTGCCAAAATTGCCAGAAAACTGTTTTGAGCCAGTCAAAAAAGGTGGGTGGCCACCGATATCCACCTGGATCACCCGTGCCTATAAGAAACATAATGAAGAGCTAAAAGGCAGATTTCTCCTGATATTTGACCTGGCACAAAAGTTATTGGCTGCAAGGAAACCATCCTACAATTACTCTCTATTCCTCATGGGTTGACTTACATGGTTTCAGATCAAATCAGTCAAAGAAGGTAGACCCCATGCAATGTTAAATCCAATGGATTTTGTTAAAAACTTTGCAGAAGCCTCTGCTATGGATCAACACCTCCTCTATGAGGCATATTTTCATAATGAGGCCATCCCTGAGAACCGACAACTTAACCTTAACCCTCTTGTCGGTGACATTCAGATTCGGGCACTCACCTACTTCCTCAACAATTAGATTATATGGCAGGATGACTTCCTATCTGCCAAGCATAACGAGGATAACCGCCTTCTCTAGATAAATCCAGAACCACAAAATGTTGCCACCTTTGTTACAAAATATTATCAATTTTTAAAGAAACCAGGGATGACTCAACACATTCATCAATTACAGACATCAATGTTTCAGGAGTGTCAATATTTCATTAAATCCACAAAGATTTCTTCCCTACAGGAAAATAACATGTTTTGGAAACAATCTACTGAGGAAAGACAGGAACACAATCCTTTTAGCCCCACTAATCTTGAGATAGCAATCTCCAGGGTACCTAGCTACGTCAAGTGTGTTCAACAATGTGCTAAAAGCTGGATAGGGTATCAGTTTTATTTTCCTATCCTTTGGATGCCAGCAGAGAAATATCAAGTTCATTATAAGTTGCCCAAGAAGGCCGAAACAACAGCTTGGGAAAGGTTACAACACGTTCAAGGGTTCAGAGCTCCAACAGACATCACCTTCCACAGCTACTGCTTGAGTAACTTGCACGCTTAGAGTCAATATTCAGATTCTGATTCAGAGTGAAGTTCCCTGAGGACATGCAACATTTTAAGTTGGGGGAGATGTTAGGACCATACAATGTACCCTTTTTCTCACACTTTCTACTACCTTTACACCCTTGTTTCACTCACATTTAAACTCACATTATCACCTTACCCTATCTTTCTAAAGGTATACAATGTATCTTCTCTTTACTATACGTTTAATATCTTTTGCATATAATTTTACATTACTCTTGTACTTAACTGTTGATAAAAAATGTATAAGTGCTAAAACAGTTCGAACTGCAGATTAGCATTGAGGCCTGTTGCTGAAACAACTAAAGCACGCAAACCCTGTGGCTGAAACAGTCTATGGACTACGATGTTGAAACAACAACTCACAGAAGAAGTTGTTACACTCTCTGTGGTCTACGATGTTGAAACAACAACTCACATAGAAGAAGCTATTACACTCTCCGTGGTCTACGATGTTGAAACAACAATTCAGTTGTTAAACTCTCCGTGGCCTACGATGCCGAAACAATAACTCAGTTGTTACACTCTCTGTGGTCTACGATGATGAAACAACAACTCACACAAGAAGAAGCTGCTACACTCTCCGTGGTCTACGATGTTGAAACAACAATACAAAGTTGTTACACTGACCACAATAGCCGCACCTTGAGCCAAAATTAGCCATCGCTGCTGCGTGAGACCACGTGTTGAAACAGTCAGAACGCAAATCCCTTTGCTAAAACAACCCACGATTTGTGATGCCGAAACAAAATAAAACAACAGTAACATGATAAATAAAGAAGTTGTTACTCCAACCACAACAACAACACCTCACTCAGCACCTTTTCAACTATTGCAATAGCATTCTGTTATGGGAGACCAGGATATCCTATTCTTGTATCTGACTAAGAATAGGATTCAGATATACACATGTAATTTGTTGATCAAATTGTATCGAGAAGATTCTCCTCTTTAAATAAGGGGAAATCAGCATTAGATAGGATCTTCTTCTTAACTAAGAAAGGATTTACAAAGAGGGACGTGTTTTACTTCATATTGTAATGTAACACAGTTGACAGATGAATAAAAGATTGTTCTGAGCATTTCTCTCTAGTTCCTTTCGTTTCAGGGGAATCTTGTGAGAAGGGAGGGCTCGCCTTCTTCACAAGATTCACTTGTTAGCTTTGTAGTGTGTTAGTTTCATTTCTGTTCATGCCTTGATTAAATTATGTTTTGCTGAAACACTACTTTACTGAACTTTGTTTTGTTGAAACTCTGCTTTACTAGTTGTTACATTGTTTTCATATGATTCATGCTTGGGTAACTGTTAATCATTCTAGTTAGCATTCCTGTTTGGCGAATTTATGAAAGTGTGATAATCGGGAATATGTTATGAAGATTCCTTCTTGGGGAATAGGGTCATGTTCTCTGTTAAAAGATAGATAGCCTTCAGTGTGTGTCAATCATTTCAATTAGCAATGAGTTTATAAAAGTGTGATGACCAGAAATAGGTGCTGAAGATTCCTACCTGGGGAATAGGGTCCTGTTCTCTATTAGAGATATTTAGCCTTCAGTGTGTGTCAATTATTTCAGTTAAGCAATGAGTTCATGAAGTGTGATGATCAGAAACAGGTGCTGAAGATTCCTGCTTGGGGAATAAGGTCCTGTTCTCTATTACAAGATAGTTGGTCTTACCTGTTGCAACATCTTGTTATTTTAAATGTAATCCAAGATTCTTAAATTAATCATTTCTTTAAACTTTGAACTTTGCAATAGGTAGGTTGTTTTCCTGTAATTCAAGTTAGAATTTTAGTTTGTTCAAGGCAAAGTGTGATTAATATATTTTTACTACGACTCTAGGTTGCTTTTGAGATTGAGCATATATAGTGTGTGATTACCTTTGAAATAAACAGACTTCCCTGGGTTGACAATTTATGTAGCACTTGATTGTTTAATTAAATAAGCAATTATAGTGACCAACAGATGGAAATGTCAATTTTGATAGTAGGGGAAATGTTGGCCATGTTGCCTTCTTCAAAATCATCTGGGGCAGGGATAGGGTTTTTGAACTAGTCTATATGCCCGGATGGAATAAAATCCTTCGTTTCGATTACACATATGGAGCCTTGGCTAGGAGGGTTAATGACTTCCTGTGAGAGAAAAAGAGCTCTGTGATGGAGCACATTCCATGGGCAATTGGGGGTAGTTAGATCCTCTAATATATCTTTGTTGCAGTGGAAAACGAGAGAATATAGGGTTTCTGGGGAAGGAACATTGGTGATTGTCACGACGTGATTATCTTCAAGTGGTGAAGATGTGGAGGGGGTATCGCAACTATGGTGCGATGGCGTGCTTGACATAAACCAAATGTCTAGACACTGTGGTTGGGGGTAAAATTTCCCGAGGGAAATGAAGCGGAGAATTGGGAGGATTTGGGGGGAAATCCTATTGGCATAGGGGCATACCCAGGGTTCAACTCTTCAACAACACACCAACAAAAACCTAACTACCGGCCCTTTTGGCAACACCTGTGAAGTAGATGAAGTCTCACCCGAGGTAGAGGAAGGGGTGGTTGTAGGACTCAAATGTCTGCAACTTAGCTGGGACACAGATATGTGATTACACCACTATAAAAAATCACTTAGTAGTTAACATTCATTAGTATTTAACCCTTATCCACATCACAGATCCAAACCCTAATTACAGAACAATGCAGTATTCAGCTAGATATAACACATCTAAGCACTTAGCACAATGAAAAAGATCAGATCTAGCATTTATTCACATCACTTAAACACTAAGATATCATACTAGATCCATATAAACATTCATTACTGCACTTAAGATTAAATTATATACACAAGACAATAACCAGAATGCACAAAGAAACCATAACACATGATATACGTGCTTCACCACAGTGTGGGGCTATGTCCACCAACTCTTCTCTTCTTTATTATCTTATGTCAAGCTTCTTATAGGCACAGAGCATCAAAACCTTACTCCGCAGAGGACTAGAGATATGTGCACACCTCGCTAGATCCTCCTTCCTTGAGTTAGATCACAACACAAAGCCTCCTTACACATTCTGTGCACAAAGCACTACAAATGACTCACACTTAGCTTTACAACCTCAACATACACTAAGCACAAAGCCTCTTACAATTACTTTCACTTAGGACAATACTTATCACCTAGCTTCACACACACTTTACTTACATTGCCTAGATTTCTATTTATACTTTACAAAAGGGCCTAAACATGGGTAAACCCATGGGCCGACATCCCCATACCCATTACATAGACCCTAATCCAAAAACTTCCCTAAAAAGGGGCTGAGATCTTGTGATATCCGCTTCGAATTGGGCTCCACCTTTGACCAGCCTGTCGAAGTCCAAAAATAGGTCAAACATGACCAAGGATCTCCAAAACTTGGTCAAGGGCCAACAAGTCCCCAACACTCACCTATGACTCATCCCGAGTCACTTTGCTATGGGTAACTCTACCTCAAATGCCTCTAGCTTCGCTCGAGATGATTCGACTTGCTGCTTCGCCAAGGCCTCCTACTCAATGAACTCTTGAATAAATGCCTCGTTCATAAGACCCTCTATGAGATTCTCTACTGAAGTGACTACTTGTTCCATCTCTACTCCTCGGCCTTCAATCTCCTAAAAAAGTAGGCAAGCTGCATTCTGGACTGGCTGGAGCTTCTGAGTCACTTCCATGACTTTTCTCTGTATGACATGGACCTGTTGTTGATCCGTGCGTTGTTCTTGGGATCTTTTCATTCTCTCGATCACTGACAAGGTCTTCAACTATTCTTGTACTATTGTTTCTTTATGCTTTTATTCCTGGAGCTACGACTCTAGTGTCTTCAGTTCAGGGTCCTTGGTAAGGCATTCATAATTCTGCACACTATGAATGCTAAGATATTTACATTCCAAGGCTAATACTTTGATCCTTTCAACTGATCTCCATGGAGATGCTTCTCTCTGGTCTCGCACTTCCTCCAGAGTGCTTGGCATTGTTTGTAACTCCAATTCTGCTACTCTCTGTTGAATTTGTTGGATGGTTGCAACAAGCTTCACCACTTGACTCTCCACTGGGTCTTCTTCTATCTGTTCCAATCCTATCACAGAGAGAAGTGATCTGTTGACTACTTCTTTAACTCCAACCTACTCCATGAAAAAATGTTATTTCTCTTTTTGGATCTATTCTTTATCCTCTTCGAATTTGATTTGGAGGTCATCCTTCTCTTGTTGTGCAACTCATAATTGTTCTATGAATTTCTCTTGTGCTTTCTTTAGGGCCACTGTGGCCTGTTCTTTTTCTTCCTGCACACGACGAAGGTGAGATTCTGTTGCATCAACTATTCTACGAAGTTGGTCAGGCTCATCTCCCAACTCTGTTTCATGTGATGGCAGGGGTGCAGTGGACACTGTGCAGATGGAGTGAAGGGCTTATTGTACTCCTCTCAGTTCTTCTTTAATTCTTTCATACATGGCTTATTGTTTTTCTTCTCTTTTCTGTATAATATCTTTCAAGGCCTCTAATATAGCTGTGATGATGAAGTCGAAGTCATCGACCATGAGTATAGTCTGCAGCTTCGGTTTACTAGCTTTGGACTTCTTTCACAATGTAGGTTTCGTGGGGGAAACCTTTCTTTTCTTGGATGTCTCTGTGTCATCAGGGGGATTCTGCGGTGGTGTTACTTCACCTTGCTTCAATTATCTTCTTCCCCATTGTGCTCTTCTTTTTCTACTTCATCACCACCTCCTCTACTAGGTGAATCTAATATCGTTTCTTCTGATGTGTTGCATATTTCCTGTACATCTTCCTTCTTTTTCTTCCTACTACTACTGGGTGCATCATACTCTTCATGAGTAACCATCGGATTTCCAATGAGGTCGGGGTCAGATAGTTCTTCCTGGTTGACTGGTATAAGGAATTCCATAGGCCATTCCTTAGTGATTTCTTCCAGGTCATCCTCTGTGATATTGTAGTAGGAATGAAGCTCTTCTTTACTTTCGTCTGTGTGCGTAGTGATATAAATAAAATGCCTATATGCACAAAACTTCATAAGGGGCTTGAACCTGTCCAGGGTGTTCGACACCATATGAGGGAAAGACTCAATATCCCTCTTCATCTACAATTAGTAGGTATGGTGATTCATATGTCTAACCATATATACCCGCCATGGAAGCACGACAGTAGGATTTTAACACACGCGTTAACCTCCTGATGCCTTCCAAAATGTTGTATCTTCATCACATTTAGGATAGTGGACCTTGCGATGTCCATAGTCCATGGCTGGGGGATGATCTTTGACTTCTTCCCCTTGTTCTTGGTCAAATACTTGTGAGGTACGAGCATTCCATAGCTCTTGCAGTATCCTAGGTTATAGTCACTGATATTCAAGGTTGGAATCCTCTCCAACTATGGTCTGACTGCTTGTATTCTCTTCGAAAGGTACGCAGTGATGACTGTGTAGTCGAAGTCCCTTAGGACACTGTCATGACTCACCACACCATCCAGGGTTGGGATGTAGTCGGGCAATATGGATGGGATTAGCTTCGCATTCGCCAAGTCATCACGATACTTGGTTCTTTTCTCAGTCGCAGCTCGGGATGGTCCAGATCCGTGAGCAGTCGACGAGGATGCTTGCACTCCTCTCATCGATGAGGCTTGGATGTCTGCGGACATCACCTTCTTTGCCATGAGGTCTATTAGAATATCTTTGAAGAATTTTTCTGTTGTGCTAAATTCATCTAATATGCACACTAGAGATACGATATCTCAATTCAGTGAACAATACTCAATGTAACAGAATGGATGGCGAGGTCTCAATGATCACTGCGCAAAATCAACTAGTTCTTTGCGGGCTCGGATGATCACAATTGGAAAAAGTGTTTTCAGTGAAACTTTCATAACAGACTCTTCCAATGGGCATGAATGCCTCAATCAATGCAGTTTCATCCGTTATGGCGTGGTCCCAATGGTCCAAGGGTGAACGTTCCGACAATAATTGTGTTTCTAGCCATTCTAGAGGGTCGTTCTAATTGTCATAATGCCTCCAATGGTCATATTTATTCATCATGGAGAACTGTCAATCTTCATTGTACTGATATTCCAGTAGAGTTCAAGTTCTAGAAAACTTCCTTCTACGAAGTATTCCCTAAAACTTCTTTCAATTTTTCTAACTTTGCTCTCTTCTTACTGAGCTTTCTGGCCTTCTTTCCTTTGATCTGAATCACTATTTTCCTCTTTCCATTATCGTTCTTATCTCCTCTTGGCATGATAAATTTGCACTGTGGAGGGTATTTCATAGGGTTCAAGGGTAGTACTTCTTCTCTTTCTAGGGTAGGTGCTCTACTCTCTTGTATAGATAGGTGTCTCAAATCTTTCTGTGTCTTTTCAACTTCAACGTCCATATCTTTGGTATTTAATAGCTTCGACTGGTTCTCTTGTTCTTCTAGTAAGTGCACTATTCTCCTAGCCATGAAATATCTTAGTTCTTTCTTTTTATGTTCTAGATCCTCGGCTTCTTGTTTCCTTTGTATCTGATCTTTCTCAATCCAGGTTTTTCCTAGCAAGATAGCAAATGGAACATTGTTTTCAACAAATTTAACAATCTCAAATTCTTCTTATGTCGAAGTGCCATGAGCACTCATAGATGTCTGGGTAAGTATTCCACATAGGGTTATCATCTTTCCTCTAAATAATCTTATTCGTCCTAATGAAGGAACCATAGCAGGCTTTCCCAAAATTTCCCAAGTTCTTCCTGTCATGATATTCACCTGTGTTTCCTCATCCAGAACACAGTCTATGTCAAAGTCTCCTATTCTTGTTTCTATGTACTCTTTCTCTTTTAAGACCTCTGATAAGTTGATATCTCTGTGATCATTCAGGGTTTCTTTCATCTATAATAATACAGTCTCTGATTCTTTCTGCAGTTCTATCATATCCTTAGTTTCTTGGCTTGTGTCATAGTTTTATTGTCTCATATTCATGTTTTCAACTTTTGCAGTCATTCTAGGACAATCCAAAACTTCAAGGTCCATAGATTTATAACAAATACAACTAGGACCTCTACTAGGGCATTCCTTAGCAAGATGTCCCGGTCTTCTGCAACTATAGAAAAATTTTAATCCTCTCTTTCTTTTGAACGATCCCCAACATTTCCTGTATTGTGCACTAGGATCACAATAACTAACCTGCAAAAAAATATTTCTAGGATCCTGCATCCATTTGTTAGTCCAAACATTTTTTCTATGCATACTGATAACATACCTTTCATTATTTCTATCAGATCTATTCATATCAAATCTTATTTCTTCTAGTTGTACCCTAGTTTTCAGACTAGGACAAAATTTATCAAACACACCTAGATTCATTCTTTCAAAACAAAAAATTTCACTTATCTTACCTTTCTCAGAGCACAAAGCTTCAAGATATTACCTCTTTTCTTCAGATTAGAATTCTCTTCTTAGCATAGAGCTTTGCAAGTCAAGTAGAATATTGTGTACTAAAGTAGCAGATCTATGCATAGAGATTTATTTTCTTCAGTTCCTATCAATCATAGTTTCAGGTCCCGATAACGGAACCATTTGTTGGCACAGGGGTAGACCCAGGGTTCAACGCTTCAACAACGCACCAAAAAAACCCTAAATACCGTCCCTTTTGGAAACACCTGCGAAGCAGATGAAGTATCACCCGAGGTAGATGCAAGGGTGGTTGTAGGACTCAAATGTCTACAACCTAGATGGGACACAGATCTGTGATTACACCACTCTAACAAAGCACTTAGCAGTCAACATTCATTAGTATTTAACCCTTATCCATATCGTAGATCAAAACCTTAATTACAGAACAACCCAGTATTCAACCAAATCTAACACATCTAAGAACTTAGCACAAGGAAAAATATTATATCTAACATTTGTTCACATCACTTGAGCACTAAGCTATCATACTAGATTCATTTAAACATTCATTACTGCACTTAAGCTTAAATTATATACACAAGACAATAACCAGAATGCACAAAGAAACCATAACACAGGATATACGTGGTTCACCCCAGTGTGGGGCTATGCCCACCAACTCTTTTCTTCTTTATTATCTTCTGTCAAGCTTCTTACAGGCACAGAGCATCAAAACCTTACTCCGCAGAGGACAAGAGATTTGGGTGCACCTCGCAAGATCCTCCTTCCCCGAGTTAGATCATGACACAAAGTCTCCTTACATGTTCTATTCACAAAGCACTACAGATGACCTGCACTTAGCTTTACAGCCTCAACATACACTAAGCACAAAGCCTCTTACAATTAATTTCACTTAGCACAACACTTAGCACCTAGCATCACACACCCTTTACTTACATCGCCTAGATTTCTATTTATACATTACAAAAGGGCATAAACATGGGTAAACCCATGGCCCGACATCCCCATACCTGTTACATAAACCCTAATCCCAAAACTTCCTTAAAAAGGGGTCGATATCCCACGACCTCCTCTTCGACTTGTGCTCCACCTTTGACCAACCTGTCGAAGTCCAAAAATAGGTCAAACATGACCAAGGATCTCCAAAACTTGGTCAAGGGCCAACAAATCCTCATATAGTCTATCCATGAACCATGGAGGGGTAGGAAGTGACTTAGGTTCAGGGGATGTGATTTGGACAGTACCTGGAGATGGAATATGGGGAATCACTTGCATCACAGGAAGTGAGGTGGCTGGAGGATTTTGAATAAGGTCCATTTGATGATGCCTGTATTTAACGATCGTAGGACACTGGTATGTGAAAAGATCAAGTGATTCAAAAAGAGAGAAAGGGCACCTCATCCATTCATTGAATGAGGTTGGGACATAATGGATGTTAGTGACTCAGGTACTCGATGATGTGGGTGGAAAGGGGTCTTGCTGAAAGATCTGGCATACTGCCATTAGTGTCTGTCGAAACTAAGGTAGTGTGGGGAAATGATGAGTGTAGTGGTCATACTCTGAACATATGGCACATGTGAATTTTATTTGCAACCCTTTGTTTCTTGTAGTAGGGGATGCAGTGGTAGTACTAGGTGTGCTTGGTGAAGCGATGAGTGTGATGGTTGCTCAAGGGACTTGGATTAAATTGTGTAACTCGGGGAGAGAGGGACATCTATTTGTTGGGTGTCCTTCTTTCTCACATAGTGTAGGAGGTTGAACTCGGGGAGGAAGTGGAGTCGTAGGCTCCTTCTTCTTCCATATGCCCCCAGCTATGGTGGGGGTGCTAGCAAGTGGGGGTGAAGGTGGTGCGGTTGGAGTTAGTATTGGAATCTGCATCAGGATTCACTTTGTTTGGGGAGGGAGTGAGGGTTGAGGAACCATTAAAGGTGGGTGTAGATACCATATCAGAATGGTGAGCACCATGTTGGGAAGGGTAAGTGTTGTAGCTACCTAAAAATCTTGTATGCCTGGTGGGCAGTAGAAGAAGGGGATTTGATTCATGGCTTGGGGGATTGTCTCCCAAACTAGGATTTTCCCTTGGGGAAGGGTGAAATTGGGGGTAAGTGGTGTCATAGGGTTCTTAGGTAATTTTTGAGGTAGGATTTCTTCTACTGGTGGGATGCCTAGAGGTGGAGAAGCCTCTGTGGGAGTAATGGTTTCTCCATTTTCAGTTCCATTGGAATATATGAAACACACTTGTGCTTAGGGGTGTATGAGCGGTGGTGCTCCATGGTATGCCCCTAGCAAAGATGGATCTTTGAAAATTCCGAGACCCATGTCCATGAGTGGATAGGCATCGACATGGGTGCAGACAAGAGGTAATATGTTGTCGATATTGGAGGATTGGTTAGGCTCGTAATGTGAATCTTGGTCGATGGTGATGATTTTCCCGTTGTGGGGGAACATCATCATTTGAAACATAGAAGAGGCCACAATAGTCATAGCGTACATGTAGCTACGCCTAAAAAAGATGTTGTAATCAAGTAGGGCATCAATAACCTCAATGTCAATCAAGATGGGTTTTCCTCCGAGTTCAATGAGAACATTTTGAAAGAGCCCTTCAGGAGAGGATGGTCATCCATCATAAGCTCTTAAAGTGATGGCAGATGGGATTAGATTAGGGGAGCCAAGTTTTTTCCATACAGTTTTGGACATGATGCATGTGGATGCACCTTCATCAATGATACATCGATGAATGGTGATGTTCCGAATTTTGACTGGTATCTGGAAAGCTACCAAAGTGGGGAGATGGGATTCCCCACAATCTAGATCAAATGTGATGAGTCTAGTATTAGCAGGGTTGACTTCCCCAAGGCAGAAAGAAATTATTTCCGTTGAGTGGGATAGGTTTGGAGGACCTCCAAGACCAACATGGCTGCAGGAGATTGCGCCAAGTCATCGACCATACTGTAATTGTGTGCCTCCCTAGCCTCAGGGTTGTTGACATTTTGTTGTAATGGGATGCAAGAAATACGAATGGGTGGTTCAATGTTAGGTTGTGGAGTCATCAACGGTTGTCCGACTATAACTAGAGCTACTTCTGAAGTGGTGGGAGTATATTCAGGGGGTGTGTTGTATTGACAATTGTGTGTTTGTAAAATAATTTCTTCTTCGCTAGTGAGGAGGATAGTCCAATCTGTCGGATTCCTAGGGTTTTGATATTGTCCCATCTATGGTGGGGCAGGATGCATCTCCTTCTGGGTATTCATTACACCTTGGTGTGGAATAGGGTTTTGCAACACATCCAGGGGTGGTTGTTGCAAATACTATAGTGGGGCCTGCTGAGGGGCGGGTGGTGCTGGATGACATGGCACATTCATGGAATACTTCATCCATTTGAAGTCAACGATTTGGGGGAAATGGTGAGTATAATGACCATGCTCACTGCAAAGGGCACAAGGGAAGTTTGTCCGGAGGTTTTTTTTGTTTTTCCTCCCTTGGAGTTTGTTGTTATTTCCCCCTTGTGGGTTCTAGTTCCCTTGATTATGGTTCCCCACAGCAGGTTGGTTTTGTTGGGGGTTGCTTCCCCTTGGTCCTGGGTTATTATTTGTTTGTTTTTTTTCCTTTATTTTTAGCATTATTCGACCAATGGGATGGATTTTTCGTATTCATTTGTTCAAAATTTTGAAATTTCTGAATGGGAGAGGGTTAGACAAAGTTAACCCCAACGTGTTGTTGTCCTTGTGGAGGAGCAATGGGCTTTGGAGGACCAAGAAATGGAAAGTACGTATTATTTTTTGGTAATGACCTGTAGGGTGCATAGGAAGGCATACCACTTTCACTAGTGCTCAGGGTGTAAGTTGAGATAGAGGGGGTATCATAACTTGGTTGAACAGTCGGGCGCATCATGGGTGTCGGCGAGGGTCCACTCATGGGTGGAGGGACGACATCAGGGTNGTACATAGGTGGTGGTTGAATGTATAGGTTGTGGTGTGTTGTGGTACCAATCAATCCATCCACTGAGTGAGACATCCCAAGTTTGTCTTGGTCGAACGGTATGGGTCTTGGGGCGTCAGGTAGTGCTCTGTATAAGTATCCTGACTGAGCATAAATGAAGTCATACTATTGGGCCTTTTTGATGGCTACCTCTTCAGTTTGGGGGAAGGTGGAGGCCACATTTTTGGCAAGGAGAGGGACGAGTGATCTGAGAAACCAATCGAGGCATTGTTCTTTGGTGGTCTCTACCTTGCATAAACTACGTCATCGACGCCATTCATGAATGTGGTCGAAAATATGTGTGGTTGAGGTTTGTTTAAACTTAGAGATCAGTTCTATATCATTATCATGGCGAACTGGTAGTTGAAAGAAGGTAAAAAATGATTTGGCCAATGATTCAAAAGTCACATGGGACCCTGATTTTTTGTCCACATACCACTTGACTGATGGACATGTGAGTGTGCACTGAAATAACCTTAATTGGAAGGAGTTGTCCATGATGTTGTTTGAAGAGAACCATAAGTGGAAGTTCATGATATGGTTAGAAAGATCTTGTCCTGCCTTTCCTTCAAACTTGGGAATGTCTAAAGGTAGTTTTGTGGGCATTGCAGGCCATGAGGGGTCATGCAATATAAGATCATTTGTGAGCTTACTCAAATCCAGTATGTTGAGGGAGGCAAAATATGGCATGGGGAGTGGCGTTGGAGGATTAGTACTAGACATGGTGTGAGCAGGTAGTGGACCTGACCCTTGAGGGGGGTTTGGTGGGGGTTTACTTCTCCCTTGGGAAGAAGTGTACCCTCCTCCTCCTTGTGAGGGAGAGATAGTGGATGGATGAACTTGGGAAGTGGACCTAATTAAAGTGGAACAAAGAAAATCTAATCCCAAAATGGTAGCACTCACAGGGGTGTGAGATGGTTGGGCCAGTGAGTTGGCGATACTAGGAAATCCTCTTAGGATAGGAGGGAGATTTTGCAAGTGTCTAGAATGATGAGGGTTATGTGGGTCCCCTATGATGTCTGACTAGAAAAGTGGAATGTGTGAAAAATGGTGATGAGAGAATAAAATGAATAAGAGACTTGTATAATATGGACCTTCACAATATATCTCACAATCGCATGTAATCAAAAGAGAATCATACATAAATCAATTGAAAAGAAGCATACATGTGGGTAGGTGGATTTTGTTTGCATGGGAGAACATAGAAAACAAATTCTCATGTCCTAAAAAAAAATACGTAACGTCCTTCTTCTCAATTAGCATTGGACCTTCCAATAGCACTCAACAGTGGGGTCTAAAGCCACCGAAAGAGGAACTAGTGAAGGATGAAATTATCAGTTACAAGGAGGGGTAGAGGATGCATATCCCAAAAGAGCTGGTGATATTTTCCAATATCCACACAAAATATGATCAAGGTGCAATTGCAGTCCACAATTTCCACCTGGGTATATGTCCTAAAATTGGCCACTAGGTACCTTGGTCAAAGTGTGGCATTTATATTTTCAGCCTCAGAAATGGGTCACAGGATGGATCCCTCCCAAGAGGTGGGTGCCTCAAGGGGGGATGCAAAAAAAAACTGGAGCTCGGCCTTCGACCCTTCACGGGTATCTCCTTGCCTTATGGTGTAGGAACACTTCACTTGGAGGATTTTAAAGTTCCCTATTGGTCAACTTCTAAAGTTTGAAGATGTGAAAACCAGATAACAGAGAGTTATTTGGATGCCTATCCCCGAGATCCTACCTAGGCTAAAAAAATTATTTTGGCATCTCCTGTGGAGAAAAACTTAGTGAGTTTTTAGAAAAAAAATTAGATCTGGATGATTGAGAGATTGGCGGTGTGAGCCAATCTTGTTTGAATTAAGTGGGAGTGGATAATTCCTTCAAGAAATAGTGGGACATTTCAAAATCCCTTTGGAGGAAACCTACTTCAACCTCCACAATTAGAGATGAAATTATGTGAGTGAATAGTGACTTTGTGTGTGAGCAATGATAAAATGTGCCAAATTTTTAATAAGTTAGGTGTCACCTTGCAACATGTGGACTTACTATGGTCCTTGCAATTCTTGATTACCTATATTACTAGATGTCATTGGTACAACCTTGAGGAATTTTAAAGTCCCTAAAAAACTACCATGTGGACATATGGGTCCTTACCAATCCTTTAAAATCCCTAATGTGATCTAATCTAAGAAAGATTCAAAAAAATATCCTAGATTGCAATCATGTGGGCATGTATGGGCATGTTACAATAATCTTTAAACTCCCCTAATGATGTACACTTAGAGAGTAGATTCAAAAAATATCCTATCTTTGCAAGATGTGGGCATGTATGGGCCCTTACAAATTTAATATGTTTTGAAAGAAACTAAGAGGAGCCCTACGGAGGCTTTGTCCTCTCCTAAAGATTTTGTTTTTAAGGGAGATCAAATCTTACCTCAATCTTTTTTTGATTCTCAAGATCGCTCTATGGTGTGAGATAAGAGCATACTCAATGATTGAAGTTTGATTTCTGGTCCCAATGAAAGTGTTTATATATGTGATAGTAAATGATTTCAACTTAACTTTTACAATCAAAACAAGCCATCCATGTGGAAAATGAAAGAAAAAGAGGAGAAATATGGTTATTTTTAACCTATTAAGTGCCTATGTTTTGACTAACCCTTCATGTGGAGAGAGAATCTAAGTGTGGTGCATTTACAAATTGCATAACACCAGGATTTTGAAGGCTAGGGGCCTTTAAAAATCACAAAAAAATCTTTAAATTTCAAAACCTTGGACAGTTTCACGGGTTACAGTTCAGACAGAGGCACAGTAGGCACACAATGTGCAAAGTGCACAATGAAAATAAGACCTTTGGGTGCACTATGCGCAGAAAAACTCAGCATTGTGGGCACACAATGCTCAGAATGCGCATCTGTGGACCGAAATACCCGTGCATGTTATGATACGTGTCAGGGGGGGTTAAGTGGAATTCTCCCCTTCCAGCTCCAAATTCAGCTCTTTGCAGGTAGGGCTAGGTTGATTATGATCCCTGGAAGGAAAATGAGTAAAAGCGAAGTGCTCAAACAACCCAAATAGGGAGGAAATTGATACCTTATCCCCAGTATGGTTGTCAATCTGTTGTATCCTTTTCACCACTTGAATGAGAAAAAGAGGGACACTTTCAAGTCTAGTTGGGCTTGCTTGACATGACATAGGTTAGTGTATGAATCAAATGAATCAATCACATGAAATAAACAAACAACTAAGCTAATAATAACTAAAGAAACAAAACTAAAATGCATAAGGAAATTAGAACCAAAATCAATCAAACCATTGACCAATATTCATGCCACCAATGGAGAAATTATATTAGTGGGAAAACATCAAAGAGAAATGGGGACTTATGGATCCCCTCTTCCTCCAAGGGAGGGTTATTGAGTCCCCTATGTGATATCTCTTCTTACAAATGGAAAACTAGAAAGTAAATGGTGAATAAATCCAAGCTTATTCCCTCAATAGGCGAGGTGAATAGCTTAATGAGATGTTGCTAGTATGCTCTTTGAAGAAAAGAGGTTTATTGAAGGAGAATAGAGGCAACATAACAATACAATGAGATTCTTGAATTCATAGTGCACCCATGGCCTATTTTTATAGAAAATCTTTGAGGCATTGTCCAACTGGTATTTAGTGTGAACAAGGGGCCCTTTAGGGCATCCTTCAGTCCTTGACCAGCCCCCAATGCGGATTCAGCTCGAATTTGAGGGTCAAATCAAATTGGGAGCTCAACCAGAAGTGGGCGAGGGGCCGACAAGAACCATAAATGAGTCATTCATAGGAGTGTGCGCCTTTTGTCGTACATAGTTGTGCATCGGGTGCATGTGCTCTCTTTTGGCTTCTTTGGACCGCGCACATGTGCACGCTTCCTGTAGTGTTTCTGTGCATGTCAATTTTATAAACAATTGTATAGTTTTTGTGCCCTTTGGAGATTTATTTTTGGGGCTATGAATGAACTAATAGGTGTTTGGAGATGCTAGATTCTTGTGACCATTTGCGGTTTGCGGACGAAATTTCATTGATAACAGGTGTGATGCTTGAAGAGGATACTAAGGTGAATTGTTTACATGGATTATATCTTAAGTATAAACTTACTTTGCATGAATTAAGGACTAATATCTATTATAAACATTAGTTTATATTATCTTATATTATGTTTGATTTGGATGGTCCTGACATGGTTCCTTGAGGGACATCCTAGGATTTCACCTAGGATGATATGCCCTTATTGCAAGACTTTGGCATGTGTGATTGTTACACATCAAAATTACTCACTTCAATGATGAACTATTGTCATTGTTACAAGTGTCGCAAGTGTCACTTTTTATCCATAAGTGTTGCAAGTGTCGTAAACATCATACTGTCATCTCGCCTATGTCGTGTCTCTAATGACATCATAGGGACACTTAACACACCTTCAAAGATTGGTTTAAGGAAGAGAAATCATTTGATGAGGAGTACAAAGAATTTTCCATTAAAAAAACCACTTAAAAATTAATTTTGAATGGTAGCGCTCCCCTACCCACTGTCAGGGAGTGCCAACGCTCCCTACCCTCCTTTGGGGGAGTGTTGTAGCACCCTGTACACCCTTATGGGGGAACACTATGATTTTCTGAAGGAATTTTGGGCAACGCTCCCCTACCCACAGTCAAGGAGTGCCATCACTCTCTAGCCTTATTTGGGGGAGCATTGCAATGCTCTATGCATCCTTTTGGGGGAGTGTTGTCCTGTTTGAGAAAATTTTGGGTTGTTGAGGAGAATCAGGGAAAGATCCCTATTATCTTGGAAATTAGTTGGATTCAAATTTGAGGTCAAGGATGGATCTTAGGGAGGATCCACAACTAATGGAGAAGGATCCTCAACCTTTCCCAAGAATCTCTAAGGTGGTTGGGTCTCTCCAAGCTTATATAAGGAGGCCTTCTCATTGTGAAAATAGATGGAGAATAGAGAGATACCTAACTTATGATATCATAAGGAAGGGGATACATTGAAGGCATCAAACTTATGATCTCATAAGGGAGATATCATTGAATCATAATCAGTTGGTGTGTGGATTACTTGAACAAAGGGTTGAACAAGGAGAGTTGGGAGAGGTTGTTGCACCTTCATCAAAGGTCTATAAGTATTATCTATTTTTCTCATTAATATACATATGTGTTTGGCTTGTTTATTTCAAGGTTGTGTTTATTTCTACATGAACTTGTCTTTAGTAGATAGATATGGTTTCAAGCTAATCTTAGTAGAATAGGAAGATTGTTTTGTCTTTGTTTTGTTTGCAGAACTTATTGAGGAGCTTGGGGATCAAAGCTCAACTCGGACTGTGCGAGGACGAACATCATTAAAAAGGTGCACCTTTCTTCCTCTTCTCTATACATTAGTTTAGCTAGATTTAAAAGGATTTCAGTGACCAATGTTAGCACCTTTCTGTCTTGGTCTTAGTAGTCTAGAGCCCAAGAGGGGATTCACATGTCCACAGGGGAATTTCCATGTAAAAGTGATGCAGAGAAGTGAGTCACCCAGTGACTTGGAACCTCCCGACATGAGCTCTCACACATTCAAGACCTTGGAATATGAACATATGTGCTTGGTTTTGGTAGATTTGGTCATGATGGAACACATATGGGCTCAAATCCCACATGTTGGGTAGTGTAACCATAGGGATTATTACTCAGTGTATTGAGGACGTTGCAACAATTGACAATCGGATACCATGTAAAGACGAGATGCAACCTCCTCCACCTTGGATGCAATGTGATCCATATGGATGTCGGTGGCCTCCCACGTATTCCAACTGGCTCATTTTGGTAGTTTTTCCCCTAGTTTTCGGGTTCCTGACTTGTGGGGCTGTTTTGAGGCCCTAAACAACGTTTTTAGGCCTCACCACAGTCAAAATAACCCTTGATATATAGCAAAGAAATGTATAGTCCTCGGATATACCTTTCCAACACGCTATCATTTGCCTAAAATGTAGATCATATGAAAAATTTACAACCACAGGAAGTTGATGTGCTAACTTATCCAAACGGGGCCCAAATGACTTTTGGCGCTTAATCTCTTAGGGTTAGGTTTTTGGATGTCTAAGGTTTTTGACATTCTTGTTTATTGTAAAAAGGCCTTCAAAGCCTCATTATAATCATCTTCTTGTGAATGAGTGTGATCGTCACATGTCTTCTCACAGATCATCCACCACCATTCTAGCAAGCTTGTTTTCGATGCATTTTATAGTTTCAACTTATTTCCTTATTGAATAGAAGCCAATTTTACTGTATATCTATTGTTCTGTATTAAGCATATTTTGATAATAATCTGTATTCATTTTTTTTTGCAAATATATTCCGGATCAGTTGTATTAGAGCGGTCTTCTCCTTGTCATTCTTAATGCATGTCCCCATCGAGGTCAGGGTACAAAGAATTGGGTCTCGAGCTTGTTTCTCTTGAAGATAAAATCTCTTGCACACCCAAATGACCTCTCATGGCATAAGAAAAGAAAGATGATGGGACAAGAGATCCCTTCAAAATATTTCTCGAGGAACCCCTCATGCAACAGAGGAATGAGATGATCGATAGTTTTGTGCAAATCCTTCGACAACTACCAACAGACAACGCATCTTCCTCAAACAGAGGAGCCACCCCCTTCAAGGTACAAATCAACTTTGATATTCCTATATTTGAAGGTTAGATAGATGCAAATGCGGTAGACAAATAGTTGAATCTACTAGAAGACTATTTCTCTATCCATAACTTCTTGAATAGAGAAAAGATTACTTTTGCACTCCTCAAATCCATCCCCCATGTTAAAGATTGGTGGGAAACTTTATGTGAGCAAAAGGAAACAGAGGAACCCTTATTATTTATAGTCATAGTCACCTGGTATTTCTTTAGGATGCTATTAAGGAACAATACTACCATGTTATAAGTTATGACAACCTATACATAAAATGGACCACGTTGCGACAGGAAAGAGACCAAACAGTGCTCGAGTTCACAAATATCTTCCCTACCTTGCGCACCAAGATGGGTATCAAATATTCTGAGCGACATCTAGTGCTCGAGTATCACAATGGTCTGTATACATACATCTAGGCCAGAATGGAGTTTATGGACATATCATCCTTGGGTGTTGTGGCCTACCGATATGCTTTCAAAATCAAGTAGAATCTCAAACAAAAGATGTGAAAATTTGGGCATGGGAACCCCTCACAGCAAAACCCAAGAAAGGGTGGCCCAAACCCATAGAAAAAAGGATAGAGAAAAGATGGAAAACCTTAGGAAAACTATTCCAGACCATAAGCAATGAAGGACATCAGAAAGACAAAGAAAGATATTGAGAAGTGGTGCAAATTCCATAAGAGGCTAGTGTCTGAGGTGAAAGCCTCTGAATCAGATGTGAGTTCTGAATCTGATTCAAAACTAGAAAGGGTTAGATGAATCATTGACGCAAAACCCATTTCTATCGTTGCTACCACCAAGCTCCAGCCTGGTGAACCAGACGAGCCAAAGGAAGGTGAGCGCCTTTTTCATTCACAGATGTGGGTGAAGGGTACCCCACTAGACTTCATCGTTGATAGTAGTAGCTAGAAGAACCTCATATTAGTAGAGGTTGTCAAGCAACTCGCCCTGCCGACAATTCCGCACCCATAGCCATACACCATCGGATGGCTCCACCAAGGAAGCGACATTCACGTCAGCCAACAATGTCGCCTTTATTACGGCATCAAGCCCTTCAAAGATGAGATATTGCATGATTTTTCCCCTCTCAGAGTTTGTAATATTATTTTGGTCCAACAATATTTATGAAAACGTTATGTTGTATATGAGTCTAGGCCTCGCAGTGTTATTATTACTTTGAACAAGAAATTGTACATGATACCCGAGGTAGTCCCACCCAGTGCTATTTCCTTGATCTCTACCAAGAAATGCAGAAAGGTCATCTCTTAAACAAGGAAGTTTGTCTTCTTCATGATTTTATCTCAGAATCACTGAAAGATCATAGCCACATCTAGGGTCTCCATGGATGACCTCTCCACATAGCAGAAGCAAGTGGATAAGGTCATGGAAGAATACTCAGATATATTTTCCTCACCTATCGGGGTACCTCTTCACTATTAGTTCAAGCACCCCATCGATCTACCCCCCAACACACCGCTTCCCAATAGGCCAGTCTATCACCACTCTCTATTAGATAATGAGGAGATCAAGTGGAATATCCAATAACTGCTCCAAAAGGGCCACATATGTCCTATCGCATCACATTGCGGGAGCCCAATAGTGCTGGTATGTAATAAATATGGAACATGGTGACTCTACATTGATTACTGGGCCCTAAATAAAATCACATTCAGAAATCGGTACCCGATTCCCCGAATCGACGACCTCCTTGATAATATCACGGGGGCCAAATACTTCAGTAATATTGATCTGAAGTCTGGCTACCACCAGGTCCTGATAGAATAAACAAATGTATGGAAGACCACCTTCAAGTGAAAGGAAGGTCTTTTTGAATGGTTGGTCATGCCTTTTTGTTTGAAAAATTCTCCATCCACTTTCATGAAGATGATGGACGATATCCTGTGACCATTGACCAATACTTTTGTAGTGGTGTATCTGGATGACATCCTCATTTACAACAAGACTTGGGCATAACACTTGCATCATATTCAACAGGTTCTTCACACCCTACGACAACATTAGCTCTATGCCAACTTGGAAAAATTCTCCTTCGACATGGAGAGGGTTCATTACCTGGGCTATATCATTGATCTACATGGCGTACATGTGGATCCAACCAAAATCCAAGTCATCTGTGACTAGCTAGCCCTGACCAAACTCACTGAGCTTTAGATCTTCTTGGGCCTTGCCAATTTCTACTGCAGGTTTGTGTTGGGATTCTCCCATATTGCATGGGCCCTCAACCAAGTAACCAAGGGTGGTGTTAAGGAGAAATTTGTGTGGGGCCGATCCCAACAACAAGCATTCAATGATTTGAAGAAACTCTTGTGCTCAGTCCCAGTAATTTCACTACCGGACCTGAAACAACCCTTTTATATCGAGACAGATGTTTTATACTATGTTGTGGGCCCTGTTTTCACTCAGCACGACCACCCCATGGCCTATCATAGTGAGACACTATCATATGTTATATGTAAGTAGCCTACTTGTGACAAAGAAATGTAATCCATTGTGCAATACTATCGCCAGTGGAGACATTACATTCTTGGGAAGGAGACAATCATCCACACTAATTAAAATCCACTACAGTTCATGTAGACACAAGGAAAATTGCAGAATGACCGCCATTAGAAATTGTCCACGTACTTGCAGTAATTCCACCTCAAAATCAAGTATAAAATGGGAAGAACCATCTGCATTGTTGATTTTCTTAATAAACTTCCAGTCGCGACACTCACCACGGTGTGAGACTCTTGCAACCATGAGACCTATGGATGGCCCCAACTCTATGAGATAGACCCAGACTTCACCACCACCTACCAAATGCTAGGCGCAAACAAAGTTGTTGCTAAATTCCATCTTCAATATGGGTTGTTGTGTCATCTAGGCCATATCTGTGTTCCGTTAAGCGAGCAAGCGAAGTTGATATGAGAATCCCACTACAGTTGGGTGGTAGGACACTTCGGTGTCAAAAAGATAGTGGCAATGTTGCAGAAACATTTCTACTGGCCAAAACTTCAATAGGAGGCCAACAAGTATATCAGGTCCTACACTGCATGCATGATTTCCAAACCGACCACTAAGAAACATGGCCTTTACACCCCCCTACCTACTCCTGACAGGACATGGGAATCCATCTCAATGGACTACATGTCGGGCCTCCCATCCACCGAGTGGGGCCATGACTGTGTTTTTGTGGTTGTGGATCACTTTTCTAAGATGGTGATTCTAGCCGCCTACAAGAAGAGCATAACAATAGAGGCCACTACAAAGCTCTTCTTTGAACAAGTATGGGTACATTTTGGAATACCACAAACCATTATCTCAGATCAGGACACTCAATTTATCATCACATTCTAGTCAAGCCTTTGGTCACCATTGGACACCAAGCTCACCAAATCCATGGCCTTCCACCCCCACACAGATGGCCAAACCGAGGTTGTAAATCGAATGATCGTGCATATATTGTGCATGTATAATTCCAATCACTCTCACACATGGGATGAGAGTCTCCTCTATGTTCAATATAGCTACAACTGAGCCCTTCATATCTCAACCAGCCATAACCCCTTTCAGATGGGGTTAGGATTCCAACCATTGGGTCCCATAGATGTTGCACTACCCCTTGCGGTCACCTTGGCAGACTCATCTCCTGCTCCAACTGAAGTTGACAAAGCAACCTGTTTCATTGAGTGGATCCAGCACATCTGCCAACAAGTTCAGTATATCCTACAAAAGTCCAGTGACAAGTACAAGAAGCACCATGATCAACATCGGGTGCCACATAAGTTTCAGGTGGGTGACAAAATTTGGTTGCACTTAGAGAAAGAGTGCCTTATAGGACCCCATCAAGAGAATTTCCCACTCTATTATGGGTCGTACACCATCACCAAGGTTATGGGTGATAATTATTTTGAGCTCAACATTCCTTCTTTCCTTGGCTTACATCTAGTGTTCAACATGGACATCATTCGACCATATTTCCCACCATTATTGGACACCTAAGATATAGAAGAATAAATGACACCAACAAATCTCAAACCCAAATGCATACAACATGCATCCAGTGATTAGATTGTGTACAAATAGATCAAAGGCACTCTCCAACAGAGGATCTGGCTTTATCGAGTTGTCAAAGCAGGGCAACTCCTACACCACAACAAGTTGCTCACCCAGGGCCAAATTCAACAAAAAATTCCTCATTGGATGGGGGAAATCAACATAATGGAGATCATTGCTTCCTAAGGGGGGAGGATTGATCCATATGGATGTCGGTGGCCTCCCACCTATTCCAACTGGATCATTTTAGTAGTTTTTTCCCTAGTTTTTGGGTCCCTGACTTGTGGGATTGTTTTGAGGTGCTAAACAACATTTTTAGGGCTCTCCTAAAAAAAAGATCATATGCAAAAGTTACGACCCTGAGAATTTGTTGTACTAACTTACCCAAATGGGGCCCACATGAATTTTGGTGCTTCATCTCATAGGGTTAGGTTTTTGGATGTCTATGGTTTTTGATATTCATGTTTATTGTAAAAAGGCCTTCAGAGCCTCATTGTAATCATATTCGTGTGAATGAGAACAACTGTCACATATATTCTTAGAGATAAGCCGTCACCATTCTAGCAAGCTTGTTTCCACTGCATTTTACAGTTTCAACTTGTTTCCTTATTGAATAGAAACCAATTTTACTATATATTTGTTATTATGTATTAAGCACCTTTTCATGATAATTTGTATTAATTTCATTCTACAAATATATTCTATATCACAATGTCCTATACCCTTGACTTTGTAAGGTACTATATGTAATATAATATGCAGAAACAAGACTGTTCAATAGTTATCAATGGAGCAACAAAATATTGAGTAGAGAAGTACTAGAAATAATACCTTTATTCAAAGAAAGCAACGTTCACTTGCCTCTTCGAGGGGGGAACCTCTAGTAGAGAAGAGATCTATTACAATAATTCTCAAGAGAAAGATCTCTCATGTCTCCTACTCTTATTTATACTAATTATATCTTATAAAGAACATTCTAGAGGAAGATCGTTCTAGAAGAGGAAGCTTCTATTATGTCTTCTTATATTGAATTGTTCACATTTATTAAATAGGCCTTCTTAACTAATGTTGACCTTTATTACATGGAAATATATTATTCTACCTATGTGAGGGGTTAGGGAGGTTAGGTCCCTAACATGCCCTCCCCCTTGAAGAAAAACCTTGTCCTCAAGGATTTAGATGAGGAAATTGTTGTAGAATGGTGGTTGGCTCCCATGTGGCATCTTTTGGAGTCATATCTTTCCACTGAAATAACACTTCCTTGATGGTGCCCCGAAAGAGACGATGCTCACACTGGTCTAATATTGCTTGTGGCTACAACCAAATAGAACCTTATTCATCCAACTCAGGGAGACCGGTTTGATTTTGGCACTTAGTGTCGATCACGTTCTTTAAGCATGATACATGAAAAATAGAATGGAGCTTAGAATGATTGGGTAGAGCTAACTGATAGGCCACAAACCCCACTCGCTTGAGAATTGTATAAGGACCATTAAATTTGGGAGAAATATTCTAACAATGTGCATATTTGAGTGAAGTATGCTTATAAGGTTGCAGAGGAAGAAACACCTGGTCCCCTTCAACAAATTGATGCTCATAATGACCTTGATCTACTTGTTGATTCATGTGATTCTACGCCCTGGCCACATTTTCTTTGAGGGTATGGATACTGGCCTCCCTGACTGTAATATTTTTTTCAACCTCTTGAAGCTTTGAGACACCGAGCATGTATGAGAGAACCTACAATGGATTTTGTTCATGTAAAACTTCAAAAGGAGGCATGTGAGTAGTTTTATGATAAGAGGTGTTGTACCACCATTCAATTAGGGGTAACCACCGAGCTGTTATCAGACTAATCGGTAGGTGCGGACACTAACAGATCTCTCTAGATCCACCTGGATCTAGAACAAAACAGGACAAGACATGACTCTTTCCCTAAGTTTTGACCATTGAATCAACTAGTAGGAAGGAACAAGTAACATACCTTTATATCGCTTCCTAGGGTCTCTGTTGTTCCCACTTCGCTCCAGTGCTCTCGTGAAGTCAAGAATAAGACAACACAAACCAACCAAAGTGAAGATAAAAAAATATATTCAACAGTCAACTTATATGTATGATCAAGGAATTACACAATAAAGTGAGAATATCTTTATGGGAAAGAGACATGCCGCTGTATCATATTGATGGAAAGTAAAGATTACAACCTGATAGCCTTGATGTTGCAAGCTTCCTTTCGATGGCTCTTGGCTACTACACACACACTTGCTCAATACTTGCATGAAGAAGATCGAATCCTCTTGGTATACTTGCTCGAGTCTCCAAGCTGTTGTTTAGGCTAAGTCCTTCATACAATTCTTTCACCAATTCTCCAATGAATCTTACTTAACTTTTTCCATGAGAATTCCCTCAACATATAGGAGAGAATGAATTAGTTACTTGGATAAGAATGATCCCACAATATCAGGGAATCCAGTACTGGGATAACCATTCGAATGCCAACCCATCCTTCTAGAAGATTCCCTTCTAGAAACATCGAGAATTCATATTTTTCCATGCTTTAGTAAGAGTTTACACCCTGGCTATTCAACACAGTGTGAGAAGTTCGCACCCTGGTTTAAAGCAGCCTACGAGAATCAGGCATTCTCGCACCCAAATATATAAGCAGCCTGCGAACCCTCTTCAAAAATGAGTTTTCTAGGAAGAGATGAAAGTAACTTTTCTCAGGAGAAAGTTCATATGAAGAGCCTGAGTAAACCATCATAAATACATCATCATGATGACCAAAATCATGGGTAACAGAATGCCCCCCAAAGTATGAGGTTGGAACCAGTGATAGCCGAAAGACTTTGTAAGTTGCATGTGTGTGTCAGAAACCAGGAGCACACCTAATCGGAAACCTGCGAACAACCAAGCATCTATTGAATATCATATATATTAATTCTAAGGTAGGCATTCCCATACTCAGATCATAGAATGATGACATTATAGACATGGGTCATGGCCACCAATCATACACTGTGGATCCATGCCGTCAAAATATAGCATAGCCACCAGGAATACACTATGGATCTATGCAAGAAATTCAAATTGAGACAACATAGCAATGAAACATACATAGTGGATCTATGTGTCGTAGATTATACATACTCCATCGCAACCTGGACAAGAAAGATGATATTCAGGGTCTTTAATGTCTTCGCCCAAAGTACGAATCTAACCATGTGATTACATGTGTTGAAGTTGAACATGGCAGAAACCACTTGATTACCGATCATTGATGAAACCGTTAACAAGTGCAAGGGAAATCACCATTGATGTCAATGAATCCCAAGGTACTCTAGTCCAATCCATCAAGTGTGAATGAATGAGTTGAAGTTGAACATCCAATGGAATATTTCGATTAGGGGTCAATGATGTAAACCCACTATCGAAAGCGAGGAAACCTGTCATTGAGGCATGCAAGTTCCAAGGTACCAAATAATTTCTAAGTCTTGATTCCGGATAATGAGCTAAAGTCGATGGAACAAAAATCGTCACAGGAGGGCCTTGATGTATCCCCCATCAATG
>SNQJ01S0048385.1:37614-47705 GCA_010110895.2 Picea sitchensis | reverse complement strand
GAAGACCAAAATCATGGGTAACAGGGTGTAAGTCCATTAAGCAGGTCGTCAGCGTAACTTTTTCACCCTAGCCCAGCCCCTTCTTGTCTCGTTATTGCGATGTTGGATTTCATCACCAACTAGTGGCTTCGAAATTAGAAGGTCTTGTTTGTTTGTTGTTGCTTCCTAGATTTTGTTTACTAACGCTTGTTTTTTGTTTCTCGAAGTTGACCATAGGATTTTCTTTGAAAAGTTTGTCACTCATTTACAATAGCTCCTCCACGTCATTCACGTAGAATGTAGGGTTTATCTCCAGAGCATCTGAAAGATTCTGAACCCTTGCCCACAAGCACACCTGGAGGCTCTCCTCGGCAAAGTAAAGTCCCAGTCATCACCACACCACAAGTGGAACGAACTGACTCTCTAGAACATTTTCGCATTACAAATACTTGAGAAGACTTTCGACTTCACCTTGATTCTGAAAGACATTTTATGTGAGACAAATCTTCCGGAGACTTAATTGTTGTATATTCCGGATCTCCGTTTGAACCTGGGGACCAAGATCCTTTTTGGTTTACGGGCATTTTTCGACGGGACCTCTTTGATCCAGGTTCACCTATGATTTCCGAGATCAACCCACCTATGATTTTTGAAATCTCTGGTACAGAAACAATACCGGTGACTACCTCTTATCATTTTACCGTCCTTGCCGAAATGGCCCATCCCACAACTACTTTGAGTGTTCCAACCGGATTTATTGCGGTTAGTCTTGCTCTCATCAACACACCACGAACGCCCAACGTCAATCCGACACTACCACCTGGATACCGTGCGTTGAATGCTTCTATTCCTACTCCTGCGCAAACTCCATCTAGCTCTCCTAGTGGTCTTTCTTTTTCTGGGCACTTTCTTCCTGGTTTTGTTCCAACACTCCCTCAATTTCCTTTTGGAGGACCTTCTTCATCTTCTACTGGCAATCCTAATCCTAGTGGCACTATTCCATCTTTCACTCCAACTTATCAGTTTCCGATTGGTGGACAATCTCATCAAGGTAGTATAACTCAAACTCCTCTCAGTTGGCAAATGCCAATTGGAATATTTCCTTCAATTGGCACACCACCTTCAATGGGAGGGGCCACCCCACCTTATGGGAAAAACATCCCTTTGTCCTTGGCCTAGTATTGGAATCATTTGATACAAAATCCTCCTCAAACGTCAGGGGGGAAGCAATTTCCAGTTGTGTCCGTAACACCCCCTAGTATGGGCCAACCATATCCAGGTTCGTTTAATCCCATTTGGGGGGCGAATACTCAAAATCAATCCCCTGTTCCAGGGTATAATCCGATGAAATACTATCCTGTCCAACCACCACCGAATATGCCTGGATCTTCACATTATATGCAGACTGCTTATGGTCCTACTGGTTTTCCGATAGGGCTTCCTCCCCAAATCCACCAGTACCCGCAAGTGAATCGACAGTTACCCTTTCTTGCCACTTTGGATCTTCCGGATTTGTCAAGGATTTTAAACGATCCTATTTATCACTCTCCCCAATGGCCTGTTATACCAGCCAAGCTTCCATCGGACATTCCTAAATTCGACGACAAAGTGGGAGAGGACCCAAACAATCATGTTATGACTTTTCACCTATGGTGTTCATCCAACACATTGATGGATGACTCTATTCATTTACATCTTTTTCAGCGAACCCTCACAGATTCTACTGTGAAGTGGTATATTGAATTGCCCCGAGGTTTCTTCTCTGACTTCAACACCCTAGCTATGGATTTCCTTATGCATTACCAGTTATCGATCCGTTATGATACCGGGACCGATATTTTGACTTCTTTCAAACAAACTAAAGGCACTCATATATCTGATCACATGCATGAGTGGCGAAGGAGACAACGTCTCATTAAACTTGAGCTGCCCGATCAGTTACTGGTAGAATGGTTTACAAAATCATTTGTGAATGAAATCGGTAAGGACATTGCCATGGGTGGCGTAGTCATAGAAGAGCAGGCTATAAGTCGTGCTCAATATCTTGACCTCGTTTACTCACAAACGAGAACCCTTTACGATTTACTACCCGACTTACCTCGTCCTAATCCTTCCAACACTTCAACTACTCCAGTTGCCTCACATGCAGCTGACGGTGTGATTGGTACTGCCCAAGCCCAATCACATTCCGCTTCAAGCACAAACCCTAAATATTCTTCTTCTAGTGTTCAAAATGCTCCGTCTCCTACCACTCCCACTGGCAAAACTTCTGAGGTAAATGTCGTCCAATCTACCCCAGTCGGTAAAAACAAATTTAAAAAGCGGAGAGGTAAGAATAAGGAGGGAAAAAATAATTCTCAAGTAGAGAAAACCAAAACTACCCCTGTTGATGATTGAGATAAGCGCAAACCATGATACCCTTGCCTTATATGTGGTGATGATCGCTACATGAAGGATTGTCCATGACGTGCCGAGGTCACTAAGTTCCTTCAAAGAGCTCCAAAACCACCTGCACCGGCTATTTTGTCCCAACCGTTCCCATCTCAACAACAGGCTCAGTTGGTCATCCATGAACAACCCTCATCTTCTACCACCTCCTATGTTTTGATGTGTATTAGTGATTCTAAGAAGAACAATGTTGCACTCACTACTCGAGCCAAAGATTATTCTCCATCTAAGGAGAAGATTGATGATTTACCCCCTTCCTTGGTACAACCCTCTCCTACGACTCCACCTGCTAATGGTCCTCTTCATCTCGGACGACTGAGCCTCGACACAGTTCTGTGACCCCACCAAAGGGCGTCGTTCAGAAATCGTATTTCAATCCTCATTCTCGTGCGGCCCAAAACTACAACATTGTTGAAGATCTGGCCCAAGCACCTTCTGTAATGTCAGCCCTTGAAGTCCTTCAAACTTGTCCTGCATAATGGAAGGCACTGTTGAAAGCTATCAGTGGAATTGACCCGATGGACATGAATTTAATAATGTTTGACTTGGAAGATCACATTCCAAGGTTACCCCCTCAACTTGCGTTCCAGATACAAGTTGTTGTCTCTGACAAGAACATTTGTTGAACCATTATCGATGAGGGTGCCTCGACGTGTGTCATGTCTCTTGCTTGCTGGAAAGCCATTGGCTCTCCTTCTTTGAATGAATCACAAAAGACTCTTAAAGCCTTCAATGGCTCTATTTTTAAGCCCTATGGTGTTCTCCCTTCATTTCCCATCACGTTAGAAGGAAAAACGGTCCAAGTTGAAGTGGAAGTCTTCGACGCTCCCCTTGATTATAATCTTCTACTTGGTCGTAGCTGGATCAATTCCATGTGCACCATTGTATCGACCCTTTTCCATGTGTTACGTTTCCCACACCAAGGTAAGGTTGTCACCATCAATCAACTAGCCTTCTTCAATTCCGATACCCATACTGGAAACATACCATTTATTGCTAAAATCCCACCAGGTTATGAGAATGTCGGTGTAGGCCTTCTCAAGGATTCTTCGTTAATGGGTACATTCCCATTTCCACCGCCCGATGTTCCACACCCGTCTGTTGCTTCCATCAACATGATATCCACCTTGCCTCATGAACTTCCTATGTCTCATGACCCCTAGATAGTCCCTGACCCTGGAGATCATCTTCATTTCGGTGACGAAATGCCATTAAGTCCCGTTGAATCCGCCTATCAGGCCATTCAATCGACAACACCTTCTTCCCCTTCTCTTGATGAGTTGTCTCCCGATCCTTTTTGTGTTATTTTTCCCACTGACGAGATGATCATGTCCATCATGGAGGACACCCCTTGGGACAACGGGCATCATCATTCCATCCTCTTTCTGGAGCAACATACTCTCAAGAACTACCAACGGATTTCGACTCCGTCGACCGTTGTTGTCATCTCGACCGTTCTCGAGTCTACACACGATGTGTTTTCCGAAGGGAACTTAAGAAATATATCACCCACGATTCCCATTGAGATATGAATCAAACCTGGAATCGTCAAAAATGTCCATATTGGAGCTTCGTGTTCCCCTGATGAACTAGTCACCTATATGTCCCTTTTCAAAGAATTTCGTGACATCTTCACCTGGAGTTACGAAGAAATGTTGGGTATCGACCCTGCGATTGTAATACATGAGATAAAGACATATCCTGACGCTAAACCTATCCGAAAATGCCTTCATCCAGTTCACCCACGTAAAGAGACTGTTATAAAACTCGAAGTCGAGAAACTTCTGAAAGTCGGATTTATTTATCCGGTGGCTCTCACAGACTGGGTTTCTAATCTTGTCCTAATTGACAAGAAACAAGGTACAATTCGTGTATGTGTTGATTATAGGGATATCAATAAAGCTTGTCCCAAAGACAACTTTCCTACCCCTTTCGTCGACCATATTGTCGATGACTGTGCCAGAAGTGAAATCTTCTCTCTCATGGATGGTTTCTCTAGATATAATCAAATTAACATTGTTCCCGAGGATCAACATAAAACTGCTTTTATTTGTCCTTGGGGTACTTTTTCCTATCGAAAACTTCCTTTCGGTCTTAAGAATGATGGCGCAACTTTTCAATGTGCTATGTCTTATGATTTTCATGATATCAAGCACATCGTTCAACCATATTTGGATGATTTACCTGCTCATTCTATGCACAGAGTCGATCACCCAACCCACCTCCAAGCCATTTTCGTTCGCTGTCAATTCTACCGTATACGTTTAAATCCTCATAAGTGCATTTTCTGTGTGGAATCCGACCATATTCTAGGTTTTATCATTTCGCATCAAGGGATTCGGGTGGATCCTTTAAAGGTTGAGGTGATTCTTAATCTCCCTCCTCCTTCTACACTTCGCCAATTGCAAAGTTTGCAAGGGAAAGCAAACTTTGTTCGTCGTTTTATCCCAAATTACGCCGAGATAACTTGTGGATTTACGTGTCTATTAAAGAAGGATTCAAACTTCCTGTGGGATTCCATTGCTAACAATGCTTTTGAATCTTTGAAGTTGTCCCTCACGCGTGCTCCACTTCTCTTTCCCCCTGATTACAGTTGCGATTATTTACTTTACCTTCCTGCCTCAGATTACACCATTGGCATGGTTCTCGTCTAAGAGGATGATACTCACGACGAACATGTTATTTACTACTTGAGTCGAAGTCTCACGCCGACTGAAATCAAGTATCAACATGTCGAGAAACTGGCCTTGGCTGTCGTCCAAGCCGTCCAATGCTTCCGACACTATATCCTCTCACACAAGACTATGGTTATTTCTCATTGAAACCCTATGCAACATATTTTGACGCGTCAATTTCTAGGGGGAAAATACTCCAAATGGATTGTGATACTTCAGGAGTTTGACTTGGAATTCGACCATGCCAAGGCCAAGAAGTCCTTAGTTTTTGCTTAGTTGATATGCGATTTTCCCCATTCTGCAACGGAAAATGTAGCAGTTGATTCATTACCTGATGAATCTCTTTTCCTTATTAGCACTGATGATCTTTGGTATGGGGATATCATTATATATCTCCAAACCTAGACTTTCCTGCCAACTTTGTCCAATACTGAACAACGTCGAATACGTTATCAAGCTCGTCACTACATTATCCTCGGGGATACTCTTTATCGTCGGGGGATTGACTCTGTTTTTCAATGTTGTCTAACATTTGACGAAGCCGAGACAACTCTGAATGACTACCATTCTGGAGCATGTGGTGGTCATATGTCTGGGTATGCTACTGCCCAGAAGATCCTATGAGAAGGGTATTTTTGGACTTCTTTGTTTAACGATTGCATCATTGTCGTTTAGAAATTCCATGCCTGCCAGACCTATAATCAGAAGATTCGGTCACATCCCACTCCTCTTCACTCTTTGGTCTTATTTGGTCCCTTTGCAAAATGGGGCATCAATTTCATGACATGTCACCCTCACTCGGCTGGGGGGCATGGTTACATTATTGTAGTCGTTGATTACTTTATGAAATGGGCCAAGGCGATGTCGACATTTGACAACACTGGAAAGACCGCAACATTATTTTTTTTAATCATGTCATAGCTCGTTTTGGTGTTCCCCAAGCTATCGTCACTGATCATGGTAGCCACTTTAGGAATTTTATGATGTCTGATCTTACTAAAAAGTTGGATCTTCGTCATGATAACTCAACGCCCTATTATCCACAAGCCAACGGACAAGTCGAAGAAATTAAAAAAGTTATCATAACTATGCTCCGACAAATGATAGGGATTCATAAAACAAGTTGGAACACAATGTTGTTTTCGGCATTGTGGGCTTACCAGACATCCGTCAAGTCTGCTACTGGGTGTACACCTTTTCAGTTAGTCTATGGTGTAGAATCCATTCTCCCTATCGAATGCGAGATAGCCTCTTTAAAACTAGTTGTTGAACTCCTACCCAACACTTCTGATGAAGAAGAACATCTATTGTATCTTATGCGATTAGACAAAACTCGACGTGATGCCACCCTATTCATAGAAGCTCAGAAAAAATGTGTCAAGGCCCAATACGACAAGCATGTCATGCCTCACATTTTCTCCGAAGGTGATCTTGTTCTTCTCTATGAACAAGATCGAGATATGTTAGGAGCTGGGAAATTCGAACCCATGTGGTGAGGTCCTTATATCGTTCAACAAGTTTTGGAAAAAGGAGCTTATGAGTTGGTAGATTATGATGGTATCCCTTTGAATGAACCCAGGAATGGGTTGTACTTGAAGAAGTACTATGCATAAAATCATCTGTGCACTAGTACTTGTATTTTATTGTATCATACTTTTTGTGTGTTACTATAGCTTGCTTTTGTTGTTATCTGGTCTTTGCCCTTATGTAACGTTGTGTTAGATTTCCAGATGTCGGAGTCTTCGCTAACCTGTATTGGCTTTGTTGATGGTGCTAGCTGTAGTACTCAGAACCATGCTTCCGCTGCGTGGGAAATTTAAGCCCCTACAAAAGAACTTGTCTCCTTATGAGGTGTGTGCCTCGGTCGTGCGACTAACAACATTGCTGAATATAGTGCTGTTATTGAATTATTGGTTGATGCTATCTCGCTCGAAATTCGTCATTTGGTTGTGAGACTCGATTCAAAGCTTGTAGTACTATAGTTAAGTAATGTCTACTCTATTTGAAGTCCTTTGTTATGGGTGTATTTGCGAATTCGCCTCTTGGAACGTTATTTTGATCACATTGAATATCAACATATTCCTAGATGTCTAAATACATTAACAGATGCATTGGCTAATTATGTATTGGACAAACATTTGAATCATTTATAAATCAATCACATCAATATTCACACAATATAAAGTAAACCGATAGAAGTCGTATGTATATATAACAATCAAAAGATTTTTTTACAAAAAGTTCGTCTGAAGACCAAAATGTCAAAATCTGAAGCTCATAGCTTCTACAAAGTGATGTCATGGATGATGTTCACGGTAACACACGATTGCCCAAGCAACCCTACGGAGCAGTCGACTCATGGACCCTGACACTCCTACAGTATGACGTTGATCGCGTCATGGAACCTCTTCCAGAGGCATGTCTGGAATATCTATGGTCAGGCCATCTAGATTTTGTTCCACCACTTGATAACCCTCAGCATATTGTGGTGCTGCCGCTACCTCTCCTCGCCAATGAATGGGAGAAGTACCAAGAGGTCTGTAAGGGCCAACATTTGTGACATCAACAATGATTTTGTATTAGTCTTTGGACGAACATATAAAACAAAAACATTTGAATATGATAAAATTCACAAAAAAAACATTTAAAAAAAAATGTGTGTACTTCTTACCAAGGTCCCCCCACTGAGCATCCTCTGGCAGTACTAAATCTGGATCTCCTCGGAAATCCAACTCGGCATAAGCATAGTCATCAACCATCAACAACTGTGGTTGAAGCCAGTCAAAGAAAGTATCATCATACTTGATGATTGGTTCAGCCACGTGTTGGGCCATAAGCTGACACCATCTCAGCATCCTTGGATCCCTGGGAGCCAGTATATTCCACTCAACCTGCAACCTCAATAATGGGACCCTCTCAAGGAAGAAGGACACCAACAAAGATCCGTACCTAAATTTCTTCAGGTTTCCTCGTCTGCATTTGGTTAACTATCTTTTTACGCTACGAAGCATTGCATCTGCCTAGTTGAACACCCAAGGCTCAGTACACTCAATAAAATACTGGAAGTAACTTTGTAATGCCATGTAAGGAGCAGAACTCTCAGCCATCTAAGCTTTGGTGAATAAGATAATACGGAGGGTCAAATCTCGTACCCCCCATATAGCTACTTTTCCTTTCTTTCTCTTTGCCTCGGGAATGCAGTGTAAACGACAGTACTCACTCATGGGGAGCCCACCGCCTCTGCTACTAGTCAGGCTCACATAGTACCCCCTCCAAGACAATCCAGTCAAAAATTAAATGTCCTCAATGTCTAAGGACAGTGTGTGGACCCCCACATGAAATACCTACTGATCAGGGTCCCACATACACACCAGGTACTCTAACAACCTGACTTGGGCCCTCATACCTGGGATACGAAAGAAGTTCAGGAGTCCACAGTTTCTCAAAGCCGCAATAGTAGGTGGATGATTTCCGGAAATTGCATTGTCTTCTTTGTGCTTCCTTTAGCTCCATTCAAGCACCATTTTAATGGCCAATTATCTGCATAAGAGGCACAACAAGAAGATTAACAACTTTTTTTATGAATTCATTCTCTTTCATTGAGTAAAATTTCAAAAATTTCTTGAGCTTTGCGGATCTCGTAGGTGCCCTTTGGGCACAGTGCGAGAACCTCGCAGGCTGTCTTAGGCTCACCTGTGAGAATGCCCCATTCTCGCAGGTCCTGTGTAGCTTGCCTGCGAGAATGGCAGCACGCAAGTAGGGCTTGCAAAATCAACCCAAAAATGAATTTTAACCAATGAAATTGCAAAATTAAACCATGAAAATGTTAAGGACATAGAGACTACCTCACTGTCATTGACGGCTCGCTGAATGGACGCTCATAACTCCCGCAATCTAATGCCAAACTTCAAGGGTAAAAGAGGGGTTTTTGAGCTCAAATAGTGGAAAGGTAAAAATGATGTGGTAAAAAGAGTATTTACTCCTTTTTATTTACTTTTACTATGTCATTTGGTTTTTTATGATTATTTATCTATTAAAACCTAATCCCTAATGTCATTTTGAGTGTAACTTTTGCAGGCGTAATGATTGCGATGGTTGAATACAGGGATACGGACATGTTTTTCTTTGTTATTGCGTGTTTTGATTGTTTTTTATGGTTTTTGTATAAAACTTCGAGCATAGTCTTTGTCCATTCTTGTGCTCGAAAATACATGAGAACGCGATCGAGCATACTTTTATCACTTTTTTGGGCTCAACAAGGTTATACGAAAAAGGAACCCCCTGGAGTCCTCTTTCAGCTATTTTCAGACTCTCTAAACATGAAAAGATCACCGAGTGACCTTGCTATTTTCACACTCAATAAAGTATCTGAAGTAAGCGTCTGGTGAGCGATAATTTATCTCTTTTTCGGTCTCATCCAGACTATTTTATGAAAAATGAACTGAGAGAGTTCTCTTTTAAGTGTTTTTCCAGACTCTATAATCATGAAAAACCTTCGAGTTTTCTATCTTTGGACTCGTTAAACAAACATTGACAGATCTGTAATGGGACCGAATCACTCCTTCTCAGGGTTCGTTAAACATACTTCAAAGGATAATATTATATCAATAAGCATATGTTATCCTCCTCAAGCTTGCGTAAAAATAAAGAGGTACTCGCCAAAAATGGTGGGGGAAAATTTGGGAAAGGGATATGTTTTTCACCTTCGTATTGATTGGCAGTAAGTGTCACTCTTGAACATGACACTCCCTATTCATTACATTTGAAGCCGGTTTGGGAAATCCATTTGTCTCTCATTCGATTTGCTACAAGGTCATTCCCTGTGTCGTCTTTGAGTCAATGCTGCCAAATCATTGGTTGTGTCATTCATGTGTTCAAGAGAAGTCCAACTGAAACCTATATTGAGTTGGCCATCTGCAGTTGTCCATTCTCTCCGTGTCGGCTTCCCTGTGTCCAGTTCAATTTACATCATACTCTGCTTCACCTTCA
>SNQJ01S0048385.1:15752-29007 GCA_010110895.2 Picea sitchensis | reverse complement strand
CAAGATTCATTGGAGAATTGGTGAAAGAATTGTGTGAAGGACTTAGCCTAAACAACATCTTGGAGACTCGAGCAAGTATACCAAGAGGATTTGATCTTCTTCATGCAAGTATTGAGCAAGTGTGTGTGTAGGAGCCAAGAGCCATCGAAAGGAAGCTTGCAACATCAAGGCTATCAGGTTGTAATCTTTACTTTCCATCAATATGATACAGCGGCATGTCTCTTTCCCATAAAGTTATTCTCACTTTATTATGTAATTCCTTGATCATACATATAAGTTGACTGTTGAATATATTTTTTTATCTTCACTTTGGTTGGTTTTTGTTGTCTTATTCTTGAATTCACGAGAGAACTAGAGCGAAGTGGGAACAACAGAGACCCTAGGAAGCGATATAAAGGTATGTTACTTGTTCCTTCCTACTAGTTGATTCAATGGTCAAAACTTAGGGAAAGAGTCATGTCTTGTCCTGTTTTGTTCTAGATCTAGGTGGATCTAGGGAGATCTGTTAGTGTCCGCACCTACTGATTAGTTTGATAACAGCTCGGTGGTTACCCCTAATTGAATGGTGGTACAACACCTCTTATCATAAAACTACTCACATGCCTCCTTTTGAAGTTTTATATCAAAAAAATCCATTGTAGGTTCTCTCATACATGCTCGGTGTCTCAAAGCTTCAGGAGGTTGAAAAAAATATTACAGTCAGGGAGGCCAGTATCCATACCCTCAAAGAAAATGTGGCTAGGGCGTAGAATCACATGAAGCAACAAGTAGATCAAGGTCATTCTGAGCATCAATTTGTTGAAGGGGACCAGGTGTTTCTTCCTCTGCAACCTTATAAGCATACTTCACTCAAATATGCACATTGTTAGAATATTTCTCCCAAATTTAATGGTCCTTATACAATTTTCAAGCGAGTGGGGTTTGTGGCCTATCAGTTAGCTCTACCCAATCATTCTAAGATCCATTCTATTTTTCATGTATCATGCTTAAAGAATTTGATCGACACTAAGTGCCAAAATCAAACCGGTCTCCTTGAGTTGGATGAATAAAGTTCTATTTGGTTGTAGCCACAAGCAATATTGGACCAATGTGAGCATCGTCTCCTTCGGGGCACCATCAAGGAAGTGTTATTTTAGTGGAAATATATGACTCCAAAAGATGCCACCTGGGAGCCAACCACCATTCTACAACAATTTCCTCATCTAAAGCCTTGAGGACAAGGTTTTTCTTCAAGGGGGAGGACGTGTTAGGGACCTAACCTCCCTAACCCCTCACATAGGTAGAATAATATATTTCCATGTAATAAAGGTCAACATTAGTTAAGAAGGCCTATTTAATAAATGTGAACAATTCAATATAAGAAGACATAATAGAAGCTTCCTCTTCTAGAAAGATCTTCCTCTAGAATGTTCTTTATAAGATATAATTAGTATAAATAAGAGTAGGAGACATGAGAGATCATTGTCTTGAGAATTATTGTAATAGATCTCTTCTCTACTAGAGGTTCCCCCCTCGAAGAGGCAAGTGAACGTTGCTTTCTTTGAATAAAGGTATTATTTCTAGTACTTCTCTACTCAATATTTTGTTGCTCCATTGATAACTATTGAATAGTCTTGTTTCTTCATATTATATTACATATAGTACCTTACAAAGTCAAGGGTCTAGGAAATTGTGATATATAATATATTTGTAGAATGAAATTAATATAGATTATCATGAAAAGGTGCTTAATACATAATAACAAATATATAGTAAAATCGGTTTCTATTCAATAAGGAAATAAGTTGAAACTGCAAAATGCAGTGGAAACAATCTTGCTAGAATGGTGACGGCTTATCTCTAAGAATATATGTGACAGTTGTGCTCATTCACACGAATATGATTACAATGAGGCTTTGAAGGCCTTTTTACAATAAACATGAATGTAAAAAACCATAGACATCCAAAAACCTAACCCTATGAGATGAAGCACCAAAATTCATGTGGGCCCCATTTGGGTAAGTTAGTACAACAAATTCCCAGGGTCATAACTTTTGCATACGATCTTTTTTTTAGGAGAGCCCTAAAAATGTTGTTTAGCACCTCAAAACAGCCCCACAAGTCAGGGACCCAAAAACTAGGGAAAAAACTGCTAAAATGATCCAGTTGGAATAGGTGGGAGGCCACCGACATCCATATGGATCAATCCTCCCCCCTTAGGAAGCAATGATCTCCATTGTGTTGATTTCCCCCATCCAATGAGGAATTTTTTGTTGAATTTGGCCCTGGGTGAGCAACTTGTTGTGGTGTAGGAGTTGCCCTGCTTTGACAACTCGATAAAGCCGGATCCTCTGCTGGAGAGTTCCCTTGATCTATTTGTACACAATCTAATCACTGGATGCATGTTGTATGCATTTGGTTTTGAGAGTTGTTGGTGTCATTTGTTCTTCTATATCTTAGGTGTCCAATAATGGTGGGAAATATGGTCGAATGATGTCCATGTTGAACACTAGGTGTAAGCCAAGGAAAGGAGGAATGTTGAGCTCAAAAGAATTATCACCCACAACCTTGGTGATGGTGTACGACCCATAATAGAGTGGGAAATGCTCTCGATGGGGTCCTATAAGGCACTCTTTCTCTAAGTGCAACCAAATTTTGTCGCCCACCTGAAACTTATGTGGCACCCGATGTTGATCATGGTGCTTCTTGTACTTGTCACTGGACTTTTGTAGGATATACTGAACTTGTTGGCAGATGTGCTAGATCCACTCAATGAACCAGGTTTCTTTGTCAACTTCAGTTGGAGCAGGAGATGAGTCTGCCAAGGTGACCGCAAGGGGTAGTGCAACATCTATGGGACCCAATGGTTGGAATCCTAACCCCACCTGAAAGGGGTTATGGCTGGTTGAGATATGAAGGGCTCAGTTGTAGCTATATTGAACATAGGGGAGACTCTCATCCCATGTGTGAGAGTGATTGGAATTATACATGCGCAATATATGCACGATCATTCGATTTACAACCTCGGTTTGGCCATCTATGTGGGGGTGGAAGGCCATGGATTTTGTGAGCTTGGTGTCCAACGGTGACCAAAGGCTTGACTAGAATGTGATGATAAATTGAGTGTCTTGATCTGAGATAATGGTTTGTGGGATTCCAAAATGTACCCATACTTGTTCAAAGAAGAGCTTTGTAGTGGCCTCTATTGTTATGCTCTTCTTGTAGGCGGCTAGAATCACCATCTTAGAAAAGTGATCCACAACCACAAAAACACAGTCATAGCTCCGCTCGGTGGACGGGAGGCCCGACATGTAGTCCATTGAGATGGATTCCCATGGCCTGTCAGGAGTAGGTAGGGGGGTGTAAAGGCCATGTTTCTTAGTGGTCGGTTTGGAAATCATGCATGCAGTGTAGGACCTGATATACTTGTTGGCCTCCTATTGAAGTTTTGGCCAGTAGAAATGTTTCTGCAACATTTCCACTATCTTTTTGACACCGAAGTGTCCTACCACCCAACTGTAGTGGGATTCTCATATCAACTTCGCTCGCTCACTTAATGGAACACAGATATGGCCTAGATGACACAACAACCCATCTTGAAGATGGAATTTAGCAACAACTTTGTTTGCGCCTAGAATTTGGTAGGTGGTGGTGAAGTCTGGGTCTATATCATAGAGTTGGGGCCATCCATAGGTCTCATGGTCGCAAGAGTCTCACACCATGGTGAGTGTCGCGACTGGCAGTCTACTAAGAAAATCAACAATCCAGATGGTTCTTCCCATTTTATACTTGATGTTGAGGTGGAATTACTGCAAGTACGTGGACGATTTCTAATGGCGGTCATTCTTCAATTTTCCTTGTGTCTACATGAACTGTAGTGGCTTATAATTAGTGTGGATGATTGTCTCCTTCCCAAGAATGTAATGTCTCCACTGGAAATAGTATTGCACAATGGAGTACATTTCTTTGTCGTAAGTAGGCTACTTACATATAACATATGATAGTGTCTCACTATGATAGGCCATGGGGTGGTCGTGCTGAGTGAAAACAGGGCCCACAACATAGTCTAAAACATCTGTCTCGATATAAAAGGGTTGTTTCAGGTCCGGTAGTGAAATTACTGGGACTGAGCACAAGAGTTTCTTCAAATCATTGAACGCTTGTTGTTGGGATCGGCCCCACACAAATTTCTCCTTAACACCACCCTTGGTTACTTGGTTGAGGGCCCATGCAATATGGGAGAATCCCAACACGAACCTGCAGTAGAAATTGGCAAGGCCCAAGAAGATCTGAAGCTCAGTGAGTTTGGTCAGGGCTAGCTAGTCACAGATGACTTGGATTTTGGTTGGATCCACATGTACGCCATCTAGATCAATGATATAGCCCAGGTAATGAACCCTCTCCATGTCGAAGGAGATTTTTTCCAAGTTGGCATAGAGATGATGTTGTCGTAGGGTGTAAAGAACCTGTTGAATATGATGCAAGTGTTATGCCCAAGTCTTGTTGTAAATGAGGATGTCATCCAAATACACCACTACAAAAGTATTGGTGAATGGTCACAGGATATCGTCCATCATCTTCATGAAAGTGGATGGAGAATTTTTCAAACAAAAAGGCATGACCAACCATTCAAAAAGACCTTCCTTTGACTTGAAGGTGGTCTTCCATACATATGTTTGTTCTATCAGGACCTGGTGGTAGCTAGACTTCAGATCAATATTACTGAAGTATTTGGCCCCCATGATCTTATCAAGGAGGTCGTTGATTTAGGGAATCGGGTACCGATTTCTGAATGTGATTTTATTTAGGGCCCAGTAATCAATGTAGAGTCACCATGTTCCATATTTCTTATGTACCAGCACTATTGGGCTCCCGCAATGTGATGTGATAGGACATATGTGGCCCTTTTGGAGGAGTTATTGGATATTCCACTTGATCTCCTCATTATCTAATAGAGAGCGGCGATAGACTGGCCTATTGGGAAGCGATGTGTTGGGGGTTAGATCGATGGGGTGCTTGAACTGATAGTGAAGAGGTACCCCGATAGGTGAGGAAAATATATCTGAGTATTCTTCCATGACCTTATCCACTTGCTTCTGCTATGTGGAGAGGTCAGCCATGGAGACCCTGGATGTGGCTATGATCTTTTAGTCATTCTGAGATAAAATCATGAAGAAGACAAACTTCCTTGTTTGAGAGATGACCTTTCTGCATTTCTTGGTAGAGATCAAGGAAATAGCACTGGGTGGGACTACCTCAGGTATCATGTACAATTTCTTGTTCAAAGTAATAATAACACTGCAAGGCCTAGAATCATATACAACAGGACATTTTCATAAATATTGTTGGACCAAAATAATATTACAAACTTCGAGAGGGGAAAAATCATGCAATATCTCATCTTTGAAGGGCTTGATGCCGTAATAAAGGCGACATTGTTGGCTGACGTGGATGTCGCTTCCTTGGCGGAGCCATCCGATGGTGTATGGCTATGGGTGTGGCATTGTCGGTAGGGCGAGTTTCTTGACAACCTCTACTAGTATGAGGTTCTTCTAGCTACTACTATCAACGATGAATTCTAGCGGGGTACCCTTCACCCACATCTGTGAATGAAAAAGGCGCTCACCTTCCTTTGGCTCGTCTGGTTCACCAGGCTGGAGCTTGGTGGTAGCAACGATAGAAATGGGTTTTGTGTCAATGATTCATCTCCCCCTTTCTAGTTTTGAATCAAAGTCAGAACTCACATCTGATTCAGAGGCTTTCACCTCAGACACTAGCAATTTCTTCGAGCGGCAATCGGTAGTGTAATGCTAGGGCCTCTTATGGAATTTGCACCACTTCTCAATATATTTCTTTGTCTTTCCGATGTCCTTCATTGCTTATGGTCTAGAATAGTTTTCCTAAGGTTTTCCATCTTTTCTCTATCCTTTTTTCTATGGGTTGGGGCCACCCTTTCTTGGGTTTTGCTGTGAGGGGTTCCCAGGCCCAAATTTTCACATCTTTTGTTTGAGCTTCTACTTGATTTTGAAAGCATATCGGTAGGCCACACACCCAAGGATGATATGTCCATAAACTCCATTCTGGCCTAGATGTATGTATACAGACCATCGTGATACTCGAGCACTAGATGTCGCTCAGAATATTTGATACCCATCTTGGTGCGCAAGGTAGGGAAGATATTTGTGAACTCGAGCACTGTTTGGTCTCTTTCCTATCGCAACGTGGTCCATTTTATGTACAGGTTGTCATAACTTATAACATGGTAGTATTGTTCCTTAATAGCATCCTAAAGAAATACCAGGTGATTGTGACTGTAAATAATAAGGGATACTCTGTTTCCTTTTGCTCACATAAATTTTCCCACCAATCTTTGACATGGGGGATGGATTTGAGGAGCACAAAAGTAATCTTTTCTCTATTCAAGAAGTTATGGATAGAGAAATAGTCTTCTAGTAGATTCAACCATTTGTCTACCGCATTTGCATCTATCTAACCTTCAAATATAGGAATATCAAAGTTGATTTGTACCTTGAAGGGGGTGGCTCCTCTGTTTGAGGAAGATGCGTTGCCTATTGGTAGTTGTCGAAGGATTTGCGCAAAACTATCGATCATCTCGTTCCTCTGTTGCATGAGGGGTTCCTCGAGAAAGATTTTGAAGGGATCTCTTGTCCCATCATCTTTCTTTTCTTATGCCATGAGAGGTCATTTGGGCGTGCAAGAGATTTTATCCTCAAGAGAAACAAGCTCGAGACCCAATTCTTTGTACCCTGACCTCGATGGGGACATGCATTAAGAATGACAAGGAGCAGACCGCTCTAATACAATTGATCCGGAATATATTTGCAAAAAAAAATGAATACAGATTATTATCAAAATATGCTTAATACAGAACAATAGATATACAGTAAAATTGGCTTCTATTCAATAAGGAAATAAGTTGAAACTATAAAATGCATCGAAAACAAGCTTTCTAGAATGGTGGTGGCTTATCTGTGAGAAGAGATGTGACGATCACACTCATTCGCAAGAAGATGATTATAATGAGGCTTTGAAGGCCTTTTTACAATAAACAAGAATGTAAAAAACCCTAGACATCCAAAAACCTAACCCTAAGAGATTAAGGGCCAAAAGTCATGTGGGCCCCATTTGGATAAGTTAGCACATCAACTTCCTGTGGTTGTAACTTTTTCATATGATCTACATTTTAGGCACACGATAGCGTGTTGGAAAGGTATATCCGAGGACTGCACTTTTCTTTTCTATATATCAAGGGTTATTTTGACTGTGGTGAGGCCTAAAAACGTTGTTTAGGGCCTCAAAACAGCCCCACAAGTCAGGAACCCGAAAACTAGGGGAAAAACTACCAAAATGAGCCAGTTGGAATACGTGGGAGGCCACCGACATCCATATGGATCACATTGCATCCAAGGTGGAGGAGGTTGCATCTCGTCTCTACATGGTATCCGATTGTCAATTGTTGCAACGTCCTCAATACACTGAGTAATAAGCCCTATGGTTACACTACCCAACATGTGGGATTTGAGCCCATATGTGTTCCATCATGACCAAATCTACCAAAACCAAGAACATATGTTCATATTCCAAGGTCTTGAATGTGTGAGAGCTCATGTCGGGAGGTTCCAAGTCACTGGGTGACTTACTTCTCTGCATCACTTTTACATGGAAATTCCCCTGTGGACATGTGAATCCCCTCTTGGGCTCTAGACTACTAAGACCAAGACAGAAAGGTGCTAACATTGGTCACTGACATCCTTTTAAATCTAGCTAAACTAATGTATAGAGAAGAGGAAGAAAGGTGCACCTTTTTAACGATGTTCGTCCTCGCACAGTTTGAGTTGAGATTTGATCCCCAAGCTCCTCAATAAGTTCTACAAACAAAACAAAGACAAAAAAATCTTCCTATTATACTAAGATTAGCTTGAAACCAGATCTATCTACTAAAGACAAGTTCATGTAGAAATAAACACAACCTTGAAATAAACAAGCCAAACACATATGTATATTAATGAGAAAAATAGATAATACTTACATACCTTTGATGAAGGTGCAACAAACTCTCCCAACTCTCCTTGTTCAACCCTTTGTTCAAGTAATCCACACACAAATTGATTATGATTCAATGATATCTCCCTTATGAGATCATAAGTTTGATGCCTTCAATGTATCCCCTTCCTTATGAGATCATAAGTTAGGTATCTCTCTATTCTCCATCTATTTTCACGATGAGAAGGCCTCCTTATATAAGCTTGGAGAGACCCAACCACCTTAGAGATTCCTGGGAAAGGTTGAGGATCCTTCTCCATTAGTTGTGGATCCTCCCTAAGATCCATCCTTGACCTCAAATTTGAATCCAACTGATTTCCAAGATAACAGGGATCTTTCCCTGATTCTCCTCAACAACCCAAAATTTTCTCAAACAGGACAACACTCCCCCAAAAGGGTGCATAGAGTGTTGCAATGCTCCCCCAAAGAAGGCTATAGAGTGATGTCACTCCTTGACTATGGGTAGGGGAGCGTTGCCCAAAATTCCTTCAGAAAATCATAGTGTTCCCCCATAAGGGTGTACAGGGTGCTACAACACTCCCCCACAGGAGGGTAGGGAGTGTTGGCAGTCCCTGGCAGTGGGTAGGGGAGCGCTACCATTCAAAATTAATTTTTAAGTGGTTTTTTTCATGGAAAATTCTTTGTACTCCTCATCAAATGATTTCTCTTCCTTAAACCAGTCTTTGAAGGTGTGTTAAGTGTCCCTATGATGTCATTAGAGACACGACATAGGCGAGATGACAATATGATGTTTACGACACTTACAACAATTATGGATAAAAAGTGACACTTGCGAAACTTGTAACAATGACAATAGTTCATCATTGAAGTGAGTAATTTTGATGTGTAACAATCACACATGCCAAAGTCTTGCAATAAGGGCATAGCATCCTGGGTGAAATCCTAGGATGTCCCTCAAGGAACCATGTTAGGACCATCCAAATCAAACATAATATAAGATAATATAAACTAATGTTTATAATAGATATTAGTCCTTAATTCATGCAAAGTAAGTTTATACTTAAGATATAATCCATGTAAACAATTCACCTTAGTATCCTCTTCAAGCATCACACCTGTTATCAATGAAATTTCGTTCGCAAACCGCAAATGGTCACAAGAATCTAGCATCTCCAAACACCTATTAGTTCATTCATAGCCCCAAAAATAAATCTCGAAAGGGCACAAAAACTATACAATTGTTTATAAAATTGACATGCACAGAAACACTACAGGAAGCGTGCACATCTGCGCAGTCCAAAGAAGCCAAAAGAGAGCACATGCACCCGATGCACAACTATGTACGACAAAAGGTGCACACTCCTATGAATGACTCATTTATGGTTCTTTTCGGCCCCTAACCCACTTCTGGTTCAGCTCCCAATTCGATTTGACCCTCAAATTCGAGCTGAATCCACATTGGGGGCTGGTCAAGGACCGAAGGGTGCCCTAAAGGGCCCCTTGTTCACACTAAATACCAGTTGGACAATGCCTCAAAGATTTGCTATAAAAATAGGCCATGGGTGCACTATGAATTCAAGAATCTCATTGTATTGTTATGTTGCCTCTATTCTCCTTCAATAAACCTCTTTTCTTCAAAGAGCATACTAGAAACATCTCATTAAGCTATTCACCTTGCCTATTGAGGGAATAAGCTTGGATTTATTCACCATTTACTTTCTAGTTTTCCATTTGTAAGAAGAGATATCACATAGGGGACTCAATAAACCTCCCTTGGATGAAGAGGGGATCCATAAGTCCCCATTTCTCTTTGATGTTTTCCCACTAATATAATTTCTCCATTGGTGGCATGAATATTGGTCAATAGTTTGATTGATTTTGGTTCTAATTTCCTTATGCATTTTAGTTTTGTTTCTTTAGTGATTATTAGCTTAGTTGTTTGTTTATTTCATGTGATTGACTCATTTGATTCATACACTAACCTCTGTCATGTCAAGCAGGCCCAACTACACTTGCAAGTGTCCCTCTTTTTCTCATTCAAGTGGTGAAAAGGATACAACAGATTGACAACCATACTAGGGATAAGGTATCAATTTCCTCCCTATTTGGGTTGTTTGAGCACTTCGCTTTTACTCATTTTCCTTCCAGGGATCATAATCGACCTAGCCCTACCTGCAAAGAGCTGAATTTGGAGCTGGAAGGGGAGAATTCCACTTNCCGACACGTATCATAACGTGCACGGGTATTTCGGTCCACAGACGCGCATTCTAAGCATTGTGTGCCCACAATGTTGAGTTTTTTTGCGCATAGTGCACCTAAAGGTCTTATTTTCATTATGCACTTTGCGCATTGTGTGCCTATTGTGCCTTTGTCTGAACTGTAACCCGCGCATCTGTCCAAAGTTTTTAAATTTAAAGAGTTTTTTGTGATTTTTAAAGGCCCCTAGCCTTCAAAATCCTGGTGTTATGCAATTTGTAAATGCACCACACTTAGATTCTCTCCCCACATGAAGGGTTAGTCAAAACATAGGCACTTAATAGGTTAAAAATAACCATATTTCTCCTCTTTTTCTTTCATTTTCCACATGGATGGCTTGTTTTGATTGTAAAAGTTAAGTTGAAATCATTTACTATCACATATATAAACACTTTCATTGGGACCAGAAATAAAACTTCAATCATTGAGTATGCTCTTATCTCACACCATAGAGCGATCTTGAGAATCAAAAAAAGATTGAGGTAAGATTTGATCTCCCTTAAAAAAAAAATCTTAAGGAGAGGACAAAGCCTCCGTAGGGCTCCTCTTAGTTTCTTTCAAAACATCTTAAATTTGTAAGGGCCCATACATGCCCACATCTTGCAAATATAGGATAGTTTTTGAATCTACTTTCTAAGTGTACATCACTAGGGGAGTTTAAAGATTATTGTAACAGGCCCATACATGCCCACATGATTGCAATCTAGGATATTTTTTTGAATCTTTCTTAGATTAGATCACATTAGGGATTTTAAAGGATTGGTAAGGACCCATATGTCCACATGGTAGTTTTTTAGGGACTTTAAAATTCCTCAAGGTTGTACCAATGACATCTAGTAATATAGGTAATCAAGAATTGTAAGGACCATAGTAATTCCACATGTTGCAAGGTGACACCTAACTTATTAAAAATTTGGCACATTTTATCATTGCTCACACACAAAGTCACTACTCACTCACATAATTTCATCTCTAATTGTGGAGGTTGAAGTAGGTTTCCTCCAAAGGGATTTTGAAATGTCCCACTATTTCTTGAAGGAATTATCCACTCCCACTTAATTCAAACAAGATTGGTTCACACCCCCAATCTCTCAATCATCCAGATCTAAATTTTTTCTAAAAACTCACTAAGTTTTTCTCCACAGGAGATGCCAAAATAAATTTTTTAGTCTAGGTAGGATCTCGGGGATAGGCATCCAAATAACTTTCTGTTATCTGGTTTTCACATCTTCAAACTTTAGAAGTTGACAAATAAGGAACTTTAAAATCCTCCAAGTCAAGTGTTCCTACACCATAAGGCAAGGAGATACCCGTGAAGGGTCAAAGACCGAGCTCCAGTTTTTTTTTGCATCCCCCCTTGAGGCACCCACCTCTTGGGAGGGATCCATCCCGTGACCCATTTATGAGGCTGAAAATCTAAATGCCACACTTTGACCGAGGTACCTAGTGGCCAATTTTAGGACATATACCCAAGTGGAAATTGTGGACTGCAATTGCACCTTGATCGTATTTTGTGTGGATATTGGAAAATATCACCAGCTCTTTTGGGATATGCATCCTCTACCCCTCCTTGTAACTGATAATTTCATCCTTCACTAGTTCCTCTTTCGGTGGCTTTAGACCCCACTGTTGAGTGCTATTGGAAGGTCCAGTGCTAATTGAGAAGAAGGACGTTACGTATTTTTTTTTAGAACATGAGCATTTGTTTTCTATGTTCTCCCATGCAAACAAAATCCACCTACCCACATGTATGCTTATTTTCAATTGATTTATGTATGATTCTCTTTTGATTACATGCGATTGTGAGATATATTGTGAAGGTCCATATTATACAAGTCTCTTATTCATTTTCTTCTCTCATCACCATTTTGCACACATTCCACTTTTCTAGTCAGACATCATAGGGGACCCACATAACCCCCATCATTCCAGACACTTGCAAAATCTCCCTCCTATCCTAAGAGGATTTCCTAGTATCGCCAACTCACTGGCCCAACCATCTCACACCCCTGTGAGTGCTACCATTTTGGGATCATCTTTTCTTTGTTCCACTTTAATTAGGTCCACTTACCAAGTTCATCCATCCACTAGCTCTCCCTCATAAGGAGGAGGACGGTACACTACTTCCCAAGGGAGAAGTAAACCCCCACCAAGCCCCCCTCAAGGGTCAGGTTCACTACCTTCTCACACCATGTCTGGTACTAATCCTCCAATGCCACTCCGCATGCCATATTTGGCCTCCCTCAACATACTGGATTTGAGTAAGCTCACAAATGATCTTATATTGCATGACCCCTCATGGCCTGCAATGCCCACAAAACTACCTTTAGACATTCCCAAGTTTGAAGGAAAGGCAGGACAAGATATTGCTAACCATATCATGAACTTCCACTTATGGTTCTCTTCAAACAACATCATGGACGACTCCTTCCAATTAAGGTTATTTCAATGCACACTCACATGTCCATTAGTCAAGTGGTATGTGGACAAAAAATCAGGGTCCCATGTGACTTTTGAATCATTGGCCAAATCATTTTTTACCTTCTTTCAACTACTAGTTCGCCATGATAATGATATAGAACTTATCTCTAAGTTTAAACAAACCTCAGCCACACATATCGTCGACCACATTCATGAATGGCGTCGACGACGTAGTTTATGCAAAGTAGAGACCACCAAAGAACAATGCCTCGATTGGTTTCTCAGATCACTCGTCCCTCTCCTTGCCAAAGATGTGGCCTCCACCTTCCCCCAAACTGAAGAGGCAGCCATCAACAAGGCCCAATAGTATGAATTCATTTATGCTCAGTCAGGATACTTATACAAAGCACTACCTGACGCCCCAAGACCCGTACCGTTCGACCAAGACAAACTTGGGATGTCTCACTCAGTGGATGGATTGATTGGTACCACAACACACCACAACCTATACATTCAACCACCACCTATGTACGGTACACCCCAATATCCATCGATGTATGGAGGACCCCCTTAT
>SNQJ01S0048385.1:0-15676 GCA_010110895.2 Picea sitchensis | reverse complement strand
CATACCCTGATGTCGTCCCTCCACCCATGAGTGGACCCTCTCCGACACCCATGATGCGCCTGACTGTTCAACCAAGTTATGATACCCCCTCTATCTCAGCTTACACCCCGAGCACTAGTGAAAGTGGTACGCCTTCCTATGCACCCTACGGGTCATTACCACAAAATAATACGTACTTTCCATTCTTGGTCCTCCAAATCCTATTTCTCCTTCATAAGGACAACAACATGCTGGGGTTAACTTTGTCTAACCCTCTCCCATTCAGAAATTTCAAAATTTTGAACAAATGAATACGAAAAATCCATCCCATTGGTCGAATAATGCTAAAAAGAAAGGAAAAACAACAAACAAATAATAACCCAGGACCAGGGGGAAACAACCCCCAACAAAACCAACCTGCTGGGGGGAACCATAATCAGGGGAACTAGAACCCACAAGGGGGAAATAACAACAAAATCCAAGGGAGGAAAAACAAAAAAAACCTTCGGACAAACTTCCCTTGTGCCCTTTGCAGTGAGCATGGTCATTATACTCACCATTTCGCCCAAATCGTTGACTTCAAATGGATGAAATATTCCATGAATGTGCCATGTCCTCCAGTACCACCTGCCCCTCAGCAGGCCCCACCATAGTATTTGCAACAACCACCCCTAGATGTGTTGCAAAACCCTATTCCACACCAAGGTGTAATGAATACCTAGAAGGAGATGCATCCTGCCCCACCATAGATGGGACAATATCAAAACCCTAGGAATCCGACGGATTGGAATATCCTCCTCACTAGCAAAGAAGAAATTATTTTACAAACACACAATTGTCAATACAGCACACCCCCTGAATATACTCCCACCACTTCAGAAGTAGCTCTAGTTATAGTCGGACAACCGTTGATGACTCCACACCCTAACATTGAACCACCCATTCGTATTTCTTGCATCCCATTACAACAAAATGTCAACAACCCTCAGGCAAGGGAGGCACACAATTACAGTCTGGTCGATGACTTGGCGTAATCTCCTACAACCATGTTGGTCTTGGAGGTCCTCCAAACCTATCCCACTCAACGGAAATAATTTCTTTCTGCCTTGGGGGAAGTCAACCCTGCTAATACTAGACTCATCACATTTGATCTAGATTGTGGGGAATCCCATCTCCCCACTTTGGTAGCTTTCCAGATACCATTCAAAATTCGGAACATCACCATTCATCGATGTATCATTGATGAAGGTGCATCCACATGCATCATGTCCAAAACTGTATGGAAAAAACTTGGCTCCCCTGATCTAATCCCATCTACCATCACTTTAAGAGCTTATGATGGATGACCATCCTCTCCTGAAGGGCTCTTTCAAAATGTTCTCGTTGAACTCCGAGGAAAACCCATCTTGATTGACATTGATGTTATTGATGCCCTACTTGATTACAACATCTTGTTTAGGCGTAGCTACATGTACGCTATGACTATTGTGGCCTCTTCTATGTTTCAAATGATGATGTTCCCCCACAATGGGAAAATCATCACCATCGACCAAGATTCACATTACGAGCCTAACCACTCCTCCAATATCGACAACATCTTACCTCTTGTCCGCACCTGTGTCGATGCCTATCCACTCATGGACATGGTTCTCGAAATATTCAAAGATCCATCTTTGCTAGGGGCATACCATGGAGCACCACAGCTCATACACCCCTAAGCACAAGTGTGTTTCATATCTTCCAATGGAACTGAAAATGGAGAAACCATTACTCCCACAGAGGCTTCTCCACCTCTAGACATCCCACCAGTAGAAGAAATCCTACCTCAGAAATTACCTAAGAACCCTACGACACCACTTACCCCCAATTTCACCCTTCCCCAAGGGAAAATCCTGGTTTGGGAGACAATCCCCCAAGCCATGAATCAAATCCCCTTCTTCTACTGCCCACCAGGCATACAAGATTTTTAGGTAGCTGCAACACTTACCCTTCCCAACATGGTGTTCACCATTCCTATATGGTATCTACACCCACATTTAATGGTTCCTCAACCCTCACTCCCTCCCCAAACAAAGCGAATCCTAATGCAGATTCCAATACTAACTCCAACCGCACCACCTTCACCCCCACTTGCCAGCACCCCCACCATAGCTTGGGGCAGATGGAAGAAGAAGGAGCCTACGACTCCACTTCCTCCCCGAGTTCAACCTCCTACACTATGTGAGAAACAAGGACACCCAACAAATAGATGTCCCTCTCTCCCCGAGTTACACAATTTAATCCAACTCCCTTGAGCAAACATCACACTCATCGCTTCGCCAAGCACACCTAGTACTACCACCGCATCCCCTACTACAAGAAAGAAAGGGTTGCAAATAAAATTCACATGTGCCATATGTTCAGAGTATGACCACTACACTCATCATTTCCCCACACTACCTTAGTTTCGACAGACACTAACGACAATATTCCAGAGCTTTCAGCAAGACCCCTTTCCACCCACATCATCGAGTACCCAAGTCACTAACATCCATTATGTCCCGACCTCATTCAATGAATGGATGAGGTTCCCTTGCTCTCTTTTTGAATCACTTGATCTTTTCACATACCAGTGTCCTACGATCATTAAATACATGCATCATCAAATGGACCTTATTCAAAATCCTCCAGCCACCTCACTTCCTGTGATGCAAGTGATTCCCCATATTCCATCTCCAGGTACTGTCCAAATCACATCCCCTGAACCTAAGTCACTTCCTACCCCTCCATGGTTCATGGATAGACTATATGAGGATTTGTTGGCCCTTGACCAAGTTTTGGAGATCCTTGGTCATGTTTGACCTATTTTTGGACTTCGACAGGTTGGTCAAAGGTGGAGCACAAGTCGAAGAGGAGGTCGTGGGATATCGACCCCTTTTTAAGGAAGTTTTGGGATTAGGGTTTATGTAACAGGTATGGGGATGTCGGGCCATGGGTTTACCCATGTTTATGCCCTTTTGTAATGTATAAATAGAAATCTAGGCGATGTAAGTAAAGGGTGTGTGATGCTAGGTGCTAAGTGTTGTGCTAAGTGAAATTAATTGTAAGAGGCTTTGTGCTTAGTGTATGTTGAGGCTGTAAAGCTAAGTGCAGGTCATCTGTAGTGCTTTGTGAATAGAACATGTAAGGAGACTTTGTGTCATGATCTAACTCGGGGAAGGAGGATCTTGCGAGGTGCACCCAAATCTCTTGTCCTCTGCGGAGTAAGGTTTTGATGCTCTGTGCCTGTAAGAAGCTTGACAGAAGATAATAAAGAAGAAAAGAGTTGGTGGGCATAGCCCCACACTGGGGTGAACCACGTATATCCTGTGTTATGGTTTCTTTGTGCATTCTGGTTATTGTCTTGTGTATATAATTTAAGCTTAAGTGCAGTAATGAATGTTTAAATGAATCTAGTATGATAGCTTAGTGCTCAAGTGATGTGAACAAATGTTAGATATAATATTTTTCCTTGTGCTAAGTTCTTAGATGTGTTAGATTTGGTTGAATACTGGGTTGTTCTGTAATTAAGGTTTTGATCTACGATATGGATAAGGGTTAAATACTAATGAGTGTTGACTGCTAAGTGCTTTGTTAGAGTGGTTTAATCACAGATCTGTGTCCCAGCTAGGTTGCAGACATTTGAGTCCTACAACCACCCTTGCATCTACCTTGGGTGATACTTCATCTGCTGCACAGGTGTTTCCAAAAGGGACGATATTTAGGGTTTTTTTGGTGCATTATTGAAGCGTTGAACCTTGGGTCTGCCCCTATGCCAACAAATGGTTCCGTTGTCGAGACCTGAAACTATGATTGATAGGAACTGAAGAAAATAAAGCTCTATGCGTAGATCTGCTACTTTAGTACACAATATTCTACTTGACTTGCGAAGCTCTATGCTAAGAAGAGAAGTCTAATCTGAAGAAAAGAGGTAATATCTTGAAGCTTTGTGCTCTGAGAAAGGTAAGATAAGTGAAAATTTTTGTTTCAAAAGAATGAATCTAGGTGTGTTTGATAAATTTTGTCCTAGTCTGAAAACTAGGGTACAACTAGAAGAAATAAGATTTGATATGAATAGATCTGATAGAAATAATGAAAGGTATATTATCCGTATGCATAGAAAAAATGTTTGGACTAACAAATGGATGCAGGATCCTAGAAATCATTTTTTGCAGGTTAGTTATTGTGATCCTAGTGCACAATACAGGAAATGTTGGGGATCATTCAAAAGAAAGAGAGGATTAATTTTTTTCTATAGTTGCAGAAGACCGGGACATCTTGCTAAGGAATTCCCTAGTAGAGGTCCTAGTTGTCTTTGTTATAAATCTATGGACCATGAAGTTTTGGATTGTCCTAGAATGACTGCAAAAGTTGAAAAGATGAATATGAGACAATAAAACTATGACACAAGCCAAGAAACTAAGGATATGATAGAACCGCAGAAAGAATCAGAGACTGTATTATTACAGATGAAAGAAACCCTGAACGATCACAGATATATCAACTTATCAGAGGTATTAAAAGAGAAAGAGTATGTAGAAACAAGAATAGGAGACTTCGACATAGACTGTGTTCTGGATGAGGAAACACAGGTGAATATCATGACAGAAAGAACTTGGGAAATTTTGGGAAAGCCTGCTATGGTTCCTTCATTAGGACGAATAAGATTATTTAGAGGAAAGATGATAACCCTATGTGGAATACTTACCCAGACGTCTATGAGTGCTCATGGCACTTCGACATAAGAAGAATTTGAGATTGTTAAATTTGTTGAAAACAATGTTCCATTTGCTATCTTGCTAGGAAAAACCTAGATTGAGAAAGATTAGATACAAAGGAAACAAGAAGCCGAGGATCTAGAACATAAAAAGAAAGAACTAAGATATTTCATGGCTAGGAGAATAGTGCACTTACTGGAAGAACAAGAGAACCAGTCGAAGCTATTAAATACCAAAGATATGGACGTTGAAGTTGAAAAGACACAGGAAGATTTGAGACACTTGTCTATACAAGAGAGTAGAGCACCTACCCTAGAAAGAGAAGAAGTACTACCCTTGAACCCTATGAAATACCCTCCACAGTGTGAATTTATCATGCCAAGAGGAGATAAGAACGATAATGGAAAGAGGAAAATAGTGATTCAGATCAAAGGAAAGAAGGCCAGAAAGCTCAGTAAGAAGAGAGCAAAGTTAGAAAAATTGAAAGAAGTTTTAGGGAATACTTCATAGAAGGAAGTTTTCTAGAACTTGAACTCTACTGGAATATCAGTACAACGAAGATTGACACTTCACCATGATGAATAAATATGACCGTTGGAGGCATTATGACCATTAGAATGACCCTCTAGAATGGCTAGAAACACAGTTATTGTCGGAACGTTCACCCTTGGACCGTTGGGACCACGCCATAACGGATGAAACTGCATTGATTGAAGCATTCCTGCCCATTGGAAGAGTCTGTTATGATAATATCTATTTATCCCATCGAAAGTTGCACCGAGAACACTTTTTCCAATTGTGATCATCCAAGCCCGCAGAGAACTAGTTGATTTTGCGCAGTGATCATTGAGACCTCGCCATCCATTATGTTACATTGAGTATTGTTCACTGACTTGAGATATCGTATCTCTAGTGTGCATATTATATGAATTTATCACAACAGAAAAATCCTTCGAAGATATTCTAATAGACCTCATGGCCAAGAAGGTGATGCCCGCAGACATCCAAGCCTCATCGATGAGAGGAGTGCAAGCATCCTCGTCGACTGCTCATGGATCTGGACCATCTCGAGCTGCGATCGAGAAAAGAACCAAGCATCGTGATGACTTGGTGAATGCGAAGCTAATCCCATCCATCTTGTCCGACTACATCCCAACCCTGGCTGGTGTGGTGATTCATGACAATGTCCTAAGGGAATTCGACTACACAATCATCACTGCGTACCTTTCGAAGAGAATACAAGCAGTCAGACCATAGTTGGAGAGGATTCCAACCTTGAATATCAGTGACTATAACCTAGGAGACCGCAAGAGCTATGGAATGCTCGTACCTCACAAGTATTTGACCAAGACCAAGGGGAAGAAGTCGAAGATCATCCCCCAACCATGGACTATGGACATCGCAAGGTCCACTATCCTAAACGTGATGAAGATACCACATTTTGGAAGGCATCAGGAGGTTAACGCGTGCGTTAAAATCCTACTGTCATGCTTCCATGGCGGGTATCTATGGTTAGACATATGCATCACCATACCTACTACTTGCAGATGAAGAGGGATATTGAGTCTTTCCCTCATATGATGTCGAACACCATGGACAAGTTCAGGCCCCTTATGAAGTTTTGTGCATATAGGCATTTTATTTATATCACTACGCACACAGACGAAAGTAAAGAAGAGCTTCAGTCCTACTACAATATCACATAGGAGGACCTGGAAGAAATCACTAAGGAATGACCTATGGAATTCCTTATACCAGTCAACCAGGAAGAACTATCTGACCCCGACCTCATTGGAAATCTGATGGTTACTCATGAAGAGTATGATGCACCCAGTAGTAGTAGGAAGAAAAAGAAGGAAGATGTACAGGAAATATGCAGCACATCAGAAGAAACAACATTAGATTCACCTAGTAGAGGAGGTGGTGATGAAGTAGACAAAGAAGAGCACAATGAGGAAGAATATAATTGAAGCAAGGTGAAGTAACACCACCTCAGAATCCCCCTGATGACACAGAGACATCCAAGAAAAGAAAGGTTTCCCCCACGAAACCTACATTGTGAAAGAAGTCCAAAGCTAGTAAACCGAAGCTGCAGACTATACTCATGGTCGATGACTTCGACTTCATCATCACATCTGTATCAGAGGCCTTGAAAGATATTATACAGAAAAGAGAAGCAAAACAATAAGCCATGTATGAAAGAATTAAAGCAGAACTGAGAGGAGTACAATAAGCCCTTCACTCCATCTGCACAGTGTCCATTGTACCCCTGCCATCACATGAAACAGAGTTGGGAGATGAGCCTGCCCAACTTCGTAGAATAGTTGATGCAATAGAATCTCACCTTCGTCATGTGTAGGAAGAAAAATAACAGGCCACAGTGGCCCTAAAGAAAGCACAAGAGGAATTCATAGAACAATTCTGAGTTGCACAACAAGAGAAGGACGACCTCCAAATCAAATTCGAAGAGGATAAAGCATAGATCCAAAAAGAGAAAGAACATTTTTTCATGGAGCAGGTTGGAGTTAAAGAAGTAGTCAACAGATCACTTCTCTCTGTGACAGGATTGGAACAGATAGAAGAAGACCCAGTGGAGAGTCAAGTGGAGAAGCTTGTTGCAACCATCCAACAAATTCAACAGAGAGTAGCAGAATTGGAGTTACAAACAGTGCCAAGCACTCCGGAGGAAGTGCGAGACTAGAGAGAAGCAGCTCCACGGAGAGCAGTTGAAAGGATCAAAGCATTAGCCTTGGAATGTAAACAACTTAGCATTCATAGTGCACAAAATTATGAATTCCTTACCAATGACCCTGAACTGAAGACACTAGCGTCATAGCTCTAGGAATAAAAACATCAAGAAACAATAGTACAAGCATAGTTGAAGACCTTGTCAGTGATCGAGCGAATGAAAAGATCCCAAGAACAACGCACGGATCAACAACAGGTCCATGTCATACAGAGAAAAGTCATGGAAGTGACTCAGAAGCTCCAGCCAGTCCAGGATGCAGCTTGCCTACTTTTTGACGAGATTGAAGGCTGAGGAGCAGAGATGGAACAAGTAGTCACTTCAGTAGAGAATCTCATAGAGGGTCTTGTGAATGAGGCATTTATTCAAGAGTTCATTGAGTAGGAGGCCTTGGCGAAGCAGCAAGTCGAATCATCTCGAGCCGAGCTCGAGGCATTTGAGGTAGAGTTACCCATAGCAAAGTGACTCAGGATGAGTCATAGGTGAGTGTTGTGGACTTGTTGGCCCTTGACCAATTTTTGGAGATCCTTGGTCATGTTTGACCTATTTTTAGACTTCGACATGCTGGTCGAAGGTGGAGCCCAATTCGAAGTGGAGATTGCAAGATCTCAGCCCCTTTTTAGGGAAGTTTTTGGATTAGGGTCTATGTAACGGGTATGGGGATGTCAGCCCATGGGTTTACCCATGTTTAGGCCCTTTTGTAATGTATAAATAGAAATCTAGGCAATGTAAGTAAAGGGTGTGTGAAGCTAGGTGATAAGTATTGTGCTAAGTGAAAGTAATTGTAAGAGGCTTTGTGCTTAGTGTATGTTGAGGTTGTAAAGCTAAGTGCGAGTCATTTGTAGTGCTTTGTGCACAGACTGTGTAAGGAGGATTTGTGTTGTGATCTAACTCAAGGAAGGAGGATCTAGCGAGGTGTGCACATATCTCTAGTCCTCTACGGAGTAAGGTTTTGATGCTCTGTGCCTATAAGAAGCTTGACATAAGATAATAAAGAAGAGAAGAGTTGGTGGACGTAGCCCCACACTGTGGTGAACCACATATATCATGTGTTATGGTTTCTTTGTGCATTCTGGTTATTTTCTTGTGTATATAATTTAATCTTAAGTGCAGTAATGAATGTTTATATGGATCTAGTATGATATCTTAGTGTTTAAGTGATGTGAATAAATGCTAGATCTGATCTTTTTCATTGTGCTAAGTGCTTAGATGTGTTATATCTAGCTGAATACTGCATTGTTCTGTAATTAGGGTTTGGATATGTGAAGTGGATAAGGTTTAAATACTAATGAATGTTAACTGCTAAGTGATTTGTTATAGTGGTGTAATCGCAGATCTGTGTCCCAGCTAAGTTGCAAACATTTGATTCCTACAACCACCCCTTCCTCTACCTCGGGTGAGACTTCATCTACTTCACAGGTGTTGCCAAAAGGGTCGGTAGTTAGGTTTTTTTTGGTGTGTTGTTGAAGAGTTGAACCCTAGGTATGCCCCTATGCCAATAGGATTTCCCCCCAAATCCTCCCAATTCTCCGCTTCATTTCCCTCAGGAAATTTTACCCCCAACCACAGTGTCTAGACATTTGGTTTATGTCAAGCACGCCATCGCACCATAGTTGCGATACCCCCTCCACATCTTCACCACCTGAAGATAATCACGCAGTGACAATCACCAATGTTCCTTCCCCAAAAAACCTATATTCTCTCATTTTCCACTGCAACAAAGATATCTTAGAGGATCTAACTACCCCCAATTTCCCATGTAATGTGCTCCATCACAGAGCTCTTTTTCTCTCATAGGAAGTCATTGACCCTCCTAGCCAAGGCTCCATATGTGTAATCGAAACCAAGGATTTTATTCCATCCGGGCATATAGACTAGTTCAAAAACCCTATCCCTGCCCCAGATGATTTTGAAGAAGGAAACATGGCCAACATTTCCCCTACTATCAAAATTGACATTTCCATCTGTTGGTCACTATAATTTCTTATTTAATTAAACAATCAAGTGCTACATAAATTGTCAACCTAGGGAAGTTTGTTTATTTCAAAGGTAATCACACACTATATATGCTCAATCTCAAAAGCAACCTAGAGTCGTAGTAAAAATATATTAATCACACTTTGCCTTGAAAAAACTGAAATTCTAACTTGAATTACAGGAAAACAACCTACCTATTGCAGAGTTCAAAGTTTAAAGAAATGATTAATTTAAGAATCCTGGATTACAATTAAAATAAAAACAAGATGTTGCAACAGGTAAGACCAACTATCTTGTAATAGAGAACACGACCCTATTCCCCAAGCAGGAATCTTCAGCACCTGTTTCTGATCATCACACTTCATGAAATCATTGCTTAACTGAAATAATTGACACACACTGAAGGCTAACTATCTCTAATAGAGAACATGACCCTATTCCCCAGGCAGGAATCTTCAACACCTATTTCTGGTCATCACACTTTCATAAACTCATTTCTAATTGAAATGATTGACACACACTGAAGGCTATCTATCTTTTAACAGAGAACATGACCCTATTCCCCAAGCAGGAATCTTCAGCACCTGTTCCCGATTATCACACTTTCATAAATTCGCCAAACAGGAATGCTAACTAGAATGATTAACAGTTACCCAATCATGAATCATATGAAAACAATGTAACAACTAGTAAAGCAGAGTTTCAGCAAAACAAAGTTCAGTAAAGTAGTGTTTCAGCAAAACAAAAGTCAATCAAGGCATAAACAGAAATGACACTAACACACTACAAAGCTAACAAGTGAATCTTGTGAAGAAGGCAGGCCCTCCCTTCTCACAAGATTCCCCTGAAACGAAAGGAACTAGAGAGAAATGCTCAGAACAATCTGTTATTCATCTGTCAACTGTGTTACATTACAATCTGAAGTAAAACACATCCCTCTTTGTAAATCCTTTCTTAGTTAAGAAAAAGGTCCTCTATAATGCTGATTTCCCCTTATTTAAAGAGGAGAATCTTCTTGATACAATTTGATCAACAAATTACATGTGTATATCTGAATCCTATTCTTAGTCAGATACAGGAATAGGATATCCTGGTCTCCCATAACAGAATGCTATTACAATAGTTGAAAAGGTGTTGAGTGAGGTGTTGTTGTTGTGGTTGGAGTAACAAATTCTTTATTTATCATCTTACTGTTGTTGTATGTTGTTTCGGCATCGCAAATCGTGGGTTGTTTTAGCAACGGGATTTGCGTTCTGACTGTTTCATCACGTGGTCTCACGCAGTAGCGATGGCTAATTCTGGCTCAAGGTGCGGATATTGTGGTCGGTGTAACAACTTTGTGTTGTTGTTTCAGCATCGTAGACCACGGAGAGTGTAGCAACTTCTTCTTGTGTGAGTTGTTGTTTTAGCATCGTAGACCACAGAGAGTGTAACAACTGAGTTGTTGTTTCAGCATCATAGGCCACAGAAAGTGTAACAACTGAGTTGTTGTTTCAGCATCGTAGACCACAGAGAGTGTAATAGCTTCTTCTGTGTGAGTTGTTGTTTCAGCATCGTAGACCACAGAGAGTGTAACAACTTCTTCTGTGAGTTGTTGTTTCAACATCATAGTCCATAGACTGTTTCATCCATAGGGTTTGCATGCTTTAGCTATTTCAGCAACAGGCCTCAATGCTAATCTGCAGTTCGAACTGTTTCAACACTTATACATTTCCGATCAACAGTTAAGTACAAGAGTAATGTAAAATTATATGCAAAAGATATTAAACGTATAGTAAAGAGAAGAGACATTGTATACCTTTAGAAAGATAGGGTAAGGTGATAATGTGAGTTTAAATGGAGTGAAACAAGGGTGTAAAGGTAGTAGAAAGTGTGAGCAAAAGGTACATTGTATGGTCCTAACATCTCCCCCAACTTAAAATGTTGCATGTCCTCAGGCAACTTCACTCTGAATCAGAATCTGAATACTGACTCTAAGCGTGCAAGTTACTCAAGCAGTAGCTGTGGAAGGTGATGTCTGTTGGAGCTCTAAACCCTTGAATGCGTTGTAACCTTTCCCAAGCTGTTGTTTCGGCCTTCTTGGGCAACTTATAATGAACTTGATATTTCTCTGCTGACATCCAAAGGATAGGAAAATGAAACTGATACCCTATCCATCTTTCAACACATTGCTGAACACATTTGATGTAGCTAGGTACCCTGGAGATTTCTATCTCAAGATTAGTGGGGCTAAAAGGATTGTGTTCCTGTCTTTCCTCAGTAGATTGTTGCCAAAACATGTTATTTGCCTGTAGGGAAGCAATCGTTGTGGATTTAATGAAATGTTGACACTCCTGAAACACTGATGTCTGTAATTGATGAATGTGTTGAGTCATCCCTGGTTTCATTAAAAATTGATAATATTTTGTAACAAAGGTGGCAACATTTTGTGGTTCTGGCTTTATCTAGAGAAGGCGGTTATCCTCGTTATGCTTGGCAGCTAGGAAGTCATCCTGCCATATAATCTAATTGTTGAGGAAGTAGGTGAGTGTCGGAATCTGGATGTCACCGACAAGAGGGTTAAGGTTAAGCTGTTGGTTCTCAGGGATGGCCTCATTATGAAAATATGCCCCACAGAGGAGGTGTTGATCCATAGCAGAGGCTTCTGCAAAGGTTTTAACAAAATCCGTTGGATTTAACATTGCATGGGGTCTACCTTCTTTGACTGATTTGATCTGAAACCATGTAAGTCATTCCATGAGGAACAGAGAGTAATTGTAGGATGGTTTCCTTGCAGCCAATAAATTTTGTGCCAAGTCAAATATCAGGAGCAATCTACCTTTTAGCTCTTCATTCTGTTTCTTATAGGCATGGGATTCCTGGCGTGTTTTCTACAAGGCTTCCCAATTTGAATAGATATGGTTTATCCAGATTTGTATGTGTTCCTGTAGGCTTTTGGCCTGTGTAACAACAAGCTCTTTTTTTCATTTGTCTATTATTGCCTGTTCATCCCATGGCTGAGTGTGTGTTTCAGCGTTGCAAGTAGTAGTCTGAGGTAGGGTCTGAGTGGCTTGTTCAAAAAGGTGTGGATATTAATCTGGCTAGGAGGGGCATATTCACCAATAGGCAATGTTTGTATAGCTTTATTAACAAAAATAGGGGCTTCAGATTGGACAATTGCTGTAGGCCAGGGTTCAGTTTTAATTTTGGAAGGTCCTGCTGGTTCTTGTGTAACAACAGGGTGTTCTTCTTTGATTGAAAAATTTGAAGGTGCAGGGGAAGCTCCTAGCATTGGAATTTGAATTACTTTGTAGCCTGCTTGATAATAAATGTCCCCACATTGACTGCACATATATTATGTACATGGATTCTCTGTTGTAGTTCCCTCTGACATGGTTTCTATGCGAGCTAGGGTGTACAAGTTAAGTTCCTTCTCATAGGCTTCATTTTCCATGGCGAACTCTTTCTTATAGGTTTCCAGTTTAGACCTTAGGAACTCATTTTCCTGTAGGACAGAGGCCATTGTTGGTTCTGGTTGAGGGGTGACTGGTTCTTGTGTAGCAGTCGCAGTCACATTAGTTGGTTCTTTTGGAGCAGCTACAGGATCGGCAACTGATTCTTGTGTTCCAGCTTCTTGATGTAAAGAAATTAATGTTGCATCACCCTGGGCCTCTAATTCCTGTGTCTCAATAACAATATCAGCAGTTGGTTCTTGTGTTTCAGCTGTAGTTGGTTCTTGTGTGACAGCTATAGTTGGTTCTTGTGTTTCAGCCACTGAATGAGTAGCTGGTTCTTGTGTTTCAGCTACTAAATGGGTAGCTGGTTCTTGTGTTTCATATACTGAATGAGTAGCTGGTTCTTCTGTTTTAGCTATTGGGTTTGAAATGGATGATGTCGCAACATACTAGGCCTCTGGTTCTTTTGTTTCAGTGCTCGTGGGTGGAATAGGTAAAGATTCCAGAATTTGGGATGTTGGAGGTGTACGGGGTATTAGTCGGATGGGTTGGGGGTTTAGGGTAGTGGCAGTAGTGGTTTCCCTTGTTGATGTCCTTGTTCGTTTTCTTTGTAAGAAGGGCGGAAAGAAAGGAATTTGCTTTCATTTACATGGGGGTTTTTCCTCAATGATGGGATAGGGAGAATTGTCTAGTTCATAATCATCGCTAAGAATATGAAGGGCATGAGTGGATTATTCTGGTAAAATGTGGGGTGGGATTGGTATGGTAGGGGGGGTTAATTGGATTGATTGGGTCTATAGGCAGACTGTTAGGTATTTCCGGAGGGTCTAGAGGGTTTTGTGGTTGTTGTCCCTGAAGGTTTTCAAGAATTTCAACAGCTTCTTGGGGATCTATGGGTGGGTTGTTTAGTGGAGGGTTTTGTTGGACGAAACCCTTTTGGATAAGTAGTTGTACGAGATGGTGATGGGTGAGTGAAAGGGAGAGATCTTTAGCCTTTTTACAGTAGTGCGACATATTTTTAAGACATTCGAGCAGATAATCAGGAATGTTGACCAATCTAGCATGTCATAAATGAGACAACATGACAAAATCATGCTGGTAGACTACCTGATATTGGCCTTCACAGGTAAGGTAGTGCTTGAAAAACTTTGCAACTTCTGGCCATGGAGGCGGCAACGAGCTAAGTCAGACACCCCAACCTTTAGGCTCAATTTGTTCCCCTGGCAAGAGGAAATCATGTTGGGCATTGAGAATGATATGTTTGCGGTTGAACATGCGAATGCCATTGGTAGGGAGACCCAAAACATGTGCTATATCATCTTCTGTAACTAAAATATGAACCCCTTCAACAATGGAATGATCTTCCTAGAGATTTTGAGCAAATTGGAGAACCTGTTGTTGATCAAATCCCTGGAGCCTCTGAAAATAACCAAGCCATCCTGCCTGCAGAAAAATTTGGTAGGCTTCTGGATACAGTTCTAACAGGGCTATCATGGCAGGTTCATAACGTATAATAGATCCTCCCATAGCTAACAGCTCAGTAAAATACACCGTCAAAGAATCAAGTAACAACTTCTGTGCAGAGTGAGTTTTCGGGTGAAGGCATGCAAATGGTGGTGAAACAAACGAACGGATGGTAAAAAGGAGAATGACGGTGGTTGACTCGTGTGAAATGATGGTATAAAAGTTTGATATTTCCTCCCCCCCCCCTTAAAGTGCAGCTAATAATGATTTTACATGAGTGGTAATAATGAGTTGGAATCTTCTCATTAACTATAGCTTAATTGTATTTACATAAAAAATTTACATACCTCACCTTTACCTTTTGATTCGTACTTCAAACAGAAGATATTGCCTGTCCATAATAGTTCTGCAGTAGCGTGGTGGAGACTTTTGATTTGTTAGAGGAATTGTATCAAGGATTTGTTTGACTGGAAAGACAAAATGTAGTATGAGAGCACAAGGCTTATTGACAAAGAATGCTGAAAAGTTGGTGTTTCAGCAACAATAAGAAGGGCGAAACAATTGATGAACGGTGTTGTTTCGTCAGTGGAAAAAAATGTGAAGAATTGTTGAACAGTAGTGTTTTGGCAATGGGAAAATGACGAAAGGTTGCTGACAGTGGTGTTTCAGCAATGGGAAAATGTGAAGAATTGTAGACAGTGGTGTTTCAACAATGGGGAAAATGTGAAAAATTGTTGAACAATGGTGTTTCAGCAATGGGAAAAGAAAGGGGAGAAATTGTGGAACGGTGGTGTTTCGACAGTGGGGAAAAGACACAAAGTTGTTGAACAGTGGTGTTTCAGCAATGGAGAAAGTCAAAAAGTTGTTGAATAGTGGTGTTTCAGCAATGAAGAAAATGGTGAAAAGTTGTTGAACAGTGGTGTTTCAGCAATGGGGAAGCTTGCCTCTTCTTGAAGTAGGATCATCCTTTCTTAGTAGGCCTGTGATTTGATCGGGAACCTGCAAAAATCGATTGTAACATGGTATTTATTGACAGGGATTATTAGTAAACAAAATATAATCTAATACTAAAGAAATTAAATTAAAAAGAATTAATTGCAATGAGGGGTAGGAGCCCCCTCTGAAAAGAGGTAATGAGAGTCTGCCACACATGTGGCCTTAAAATCTTCTTTGGAAATAGGGCACTGGTACAGACGGAGCCGATGACCATTTACAATTAACAGTGTTTTAGAGTCATCAATTGCGAGGAGCCTTACTGTTCCATTGGGGAAAACACTGTCTACTTCGTAAGGTCCAAGCCATCTTGTACGCAGTTTCCCTTGAAATTCTTTGAACCGAGA
>SNQJ01S0048384.1:157790-179864 GCA_010110895.2 Picea sitchensis | reverse complement strand
GGGCGCGGGTTGCTTGTTTTAAGTGGTTTTTTGAGGATTTGTTCAGCATGGCTTTGGCTAGGAAGAGGCATGAGTTGGCCTGATGCCAGGTAAACCTGTGTAGTTCATTTTAGGGTTATAACAAGAACCGATACCCAATTCCCAAGATTGATGACCTTCTTAACCAACTTAAGTGGAAAAAGTTCTTCAACAAGATTGACATCAATTCTGGCTACCACTAGGTTCCCAACAAACCAATCGATGTATTGAAACCCTTCACTAACTCTTTTGTGGTGGTATATTTGGATGACATCATCATCTTCAACAGAACATGGGAGGAGCACATATGGCATATTCAACAGGTTCTAAGCACTCTGCAGCAACACAAGCTGTATGCCAACCCGGAAAAATTATCTTTTGGCATGAACAGGGTTTAATACTTGGGCTACATTGTTGATGAGCATGGGGAGCATGTTGATCCAGCTAAGATTCAAGTCATATGTGACTAGCCAGCCTCGCCCACACTAACTGAGCTTCAAATCTTCTTGGGACTTGCCAACTTCTACCGACGGTTCATGCTGGGATTCTCCCATATTGCATGGGCCCTCAAAAAGGTGGCCAAGGGAGGCGGAATGGAAAATTTTGTTAGGGGGAAGGAACAACAACAAGAATTCAATGATCTAAAGCATCGCTTGTGCTCAGCTCTAGTACTCTCCTTTCTCGATCTGCAACAACCATTCGAGATTGAGATTGATGCATATGAATATGTTGTAGGTGCAATTCTCACTCAACACAGTCATCTAGTGGCATACCATAGTGAGACACTCTTAGATGTTGTCCGAAAATACCCCACCTATGACAAGGAAAAGTATTCCATTGTACAAGATTGTCATCAATGGAAACATTACATTCTGGGAAAGGAAATAATCATCCACACTGATCACAAGCCTTTGTAATTCATACAGACATAGAGTAAATTGTAGAACAACCTCCATCAAAAGTGGTCCACCTACCTGCAACAGTTCCATCCCAACTTCGAGTATAAGACATGGATCTTAAATCGTGTCATTGATTTCCTCAGTAGACCTCTCGTGGCTACACTCACCACTATGCTTCATTCCTGTGGACATGAGGCATCTGAGTAGCCCCAACTTTATTATCAAGATCCGGACTTGGCAACCACCTATCAGGTCTTGGGTACATGTGCAACTATCACTGATTTTCACATTTAGGATAGACTATTATGCCATCTATGCCATCTCTATGTTCCTACAAGCGAACGTGCAAATATGATTTGGGAATATCACTACAGTCAGATGGCAGGATATTTTGGCTTGGAGAAAACCATGGCCATTCTTCATAAACATTTTTATTGGCCAAAACTTCAATAGGACATCAACAAGTATATCAGATCTTGCATTGCTTGTGCCATTTCCAAACCAACCATCAAGAAGCAAGTCTTATACAACCCTCTTCCTACTCTTGAGAAGCCTTGGGAATCCATCTAAATGGATTACATGTCTAGCCTTCCATCCACCAAGCAAGGAAATGACTGCGTATTTGTGGTCATTGATCGATTTTCGAAGATGGCCATCCTCACAGCCTGCAAGAAGAATATCACAGTGGAAAGTACTCCAAATCTCTTCTTCGAATGAGTGTGGGTCCATTTTGGGATACCACAGACCATCATCTCCGTCCAGGATGATAGGTTCCTTAGCACATTTTGGTCGACTCTCTAGTCAATGTTGGACACGAAGATCACTAAATCCAATGCTTTCCACCACCAAAGAGAGGACCAAACATAGGTCTTCAATTAGATGATTGTGCACATCCTGTGCATGTACAACTCTAAGAATCCACGTACATGGGATGAGAGCCTCCCCTATGTTCAACACAATTACAATAGGGCTCTCCATAGCTCCACCAACCATAGCCCATTTCAGGTGGGGTGGGGATTCCAACCCTTGAGTCCCATTGATGTTGGACTACCTCTTGCCACTAGACAGTCAGACTCTTCTTGTGTTTAGTCTTAGACCGACAAAGCCACCAGATTCATTGAGTGGATTTAGAACATATGCCAACAATTCCAAGAGATTTTGTAGAAATCCAATGCTAAGTACAAGAAGTGCCATGATCAACACAGGGTATCGCACCAGTTTCAGGTTGGTGGAAAAGTCTAGTTACATTTGCAGAAGGAGTGTCTCATGCCCCAATGGAAGCTCCACCCACTTTTCTATGGGCCTTACACTATCACCAAGGCTATGGGTAGCAATTCTTTTGAGCTCAACACTCCACCCTTTCGTGGCTTACACCCAGTTTTCAATGTGGACCTCCTTTGGCCATATTTTCCACCATTATTGGACACCTCAGAAATCATAGAACATATGAAACCAAAAGAGATCAACCCTGAACGCATGGAACAAGCATCCAATGATCAGATAGTGGACACATAGGTCAAGGTAACTCGCCAGTAGAGGATCCAACCTTATCAATTTGTCAAGGTTGGGCATCCCCTACACCAAGGCATGTGGCTCACCTGGGGCCAAATCTAGCAGAAGTTTCGTCACCTGATGGGGGAACTCAACGTAATGGAGACCATTTCTTCCTAAGAGGGAGGATTGATCCAAGTTGATATTGGTGGCCACCCGCCTATTCCAACTGGCTCCTCTTGTCTTCTTTTAGTTCAACTCGTTCTTCTATACTTCTTTGTAATTGTGGGTTCTACACTTCTGTGGATGTCTAAAGCCCTACACATGTTCTAGGTGGATACTTGCAAGATACCAGATATAATAAATATGCAGAACATAAATAAAATACTAGAAATGGCAGAATAATAGTAATATAACCAGCATAATCTCCACAATAACACATAAATGATATAAGAACAACAAGAGAAATAACACTTTGATTCAGAAAGAAAAGTTCACGGGCCTCCTCGAGGGGGAAACCTCCAGTCGAGTAGTGCTCTATTACAATAATCTCCAATCTAGGGATTTCATATCCTTGACCCTTATTTATACTAAATATGTCTATCAAGAGAAGCATCTAGAGGAAGATCCTTCTAGAAGCGAAAGCTTCTATTAGGTCTTCTTACATCCACCTTATTCTATTTTATTGAAAGGTCTTATTAATATTGACCTTTATTACATCTGAATATATTGATCTACCTATGTGCAGGTTAGGACCCTAACATGTCTGCCCCCTTAAAAACAACCTTGTCCTCAAGGCTTGAGATGTGGAAACTACTACAGAATGGTAGTTGGTTACCAAGTGGCATCTGCTAGAGTCGTATCTTTCCACTGGACGAGCACTTCCTTGACGATTCTCTGATGTAGGCGACACTCACGCTGGTCCAAAACTACTTCCGGTTGTAGCCAAATGGATCCTTCTTCAACTAACTCTGGAAGGTTAGTTTGAATTTGGCACCTGGTTCCAATCACCTTCTTTAAGCATGAAACATGAAAAATAGGATGTAGCTTCGACTAACTGGGCAAAGCTAATTGATATGCGACTTGTCCCACAGAATTGAGAACTATATAAGGACCATAAAATTTTGGGCACTAGCTTCTGACAATGCTCGGCCTTGAGGGAAGTTTTCTTATATGGTTTTAGTCGTTGAAACACCTGATCCCCTTTTGCAAATTGACGTTCAGAGCGACCTTAATCTACTTGCTGCTTCATGTGATTATGTGCCATGACCAATTTCTCTTTAAGAGTACAAAGAATATCCTCTCAAACTGTAAGTGTTTGGTCAATCGCCTGAACCTTTGAGGTACCTGGTAAGTATGAGAGAACTGAAGGTGGCTTATGTCCATATACTGCTTCAAAAGGAGTCATGCGAGTAGCTATATGGTAGGAAGTGTTATACCACCATTTGGGTAGGGTTAACCATTGAGCCCACTGATGTTGTTTTTCAGAGGATAACCTATTTATTAAACAGTTCTTGCCAAAAACAGGATAAGCTGAGTTGAGATGCAATTGGGTGCCTTGTATATTAAACAGTTCTTGCCAAAAACTTCTTGTGAAAGTTGGGTCACGATAAAAAACAATAGAGTGCGGTATGCCATAAAGCTTGCAGACCTGGTCCATGAAAATTTGAGCCACCGTGGATGCAATAAATGGGTTTTTAAGAGCGTAGAAATGAGCATACTTGGAAAGGTGATCCACAACCACCATTATGACCTATTTATTCCCCGATTTGGGTAAGCCATTAATAAATTCCATAGATATATCCTTCCAAATATCAGGTGGAATTGGAAGCAGTTGTAGTGTGCCCAGAGATTTGACTGTTTCTCCCTTATTGCATTAACACACCTCACATTCAACGACAAAATTACAGATGTCCTATTTCATACCATCCCAAAAAAAAGAACGTTTGACCCTGTCATATGTTTTTGTGAACCCTGAGTGCCCCACTATGGATGTAGCATGAAGCTCAGAAAGTACTGTGGATTTAAGATTTGATTGCTTACTTAAATACAAATGGCCTTTGTAGAGAATCTCATCCTGGATCCAAGAGTACCTTGGGGGAGCCGGAGCCTTGGTATGCAATTGCTGGATCAGATGCAAACTTTTGGGATCTTGAAGCCATTTTTGGTGCACATCTTGGAGACAATTTGGTACAATGAAGGAAAGAGAAAAAAGGGATCTTTCTTCTTCATATTTCCGGGACAGTGCATCCGCCACTACATTGTCTTTTCCCTTCTTGTAAATTATCTCATAATCATATCCAAATATCTTAGTCACCCATTTTTCTTGCTCCTGGGAGGAAATGTGTTGTTCCATAAATTACTTGAGGCTTTGATGGTCAATCTTAATTTGGAAGTGTTGCCCCAAGAGATAAGGGTGTCATAGATCAATGGCATACAGAATAGCCAACATTTCCTTTTCATAAATGGTTTTTCCCAGATTCCTTTCAGACAATTGCTTGTTGGTGAAGGCAAAAGGTCGACCCTCTTGCATAAGGATAGCGCCGATTCCTTTCCCTGAGGAATCACATTCCAACACAAAGGTCTTTGTGAAATCAGGAAGGGCCAAAACCAGAGTGGTGCACATGGTCATCTTCAATGTTTGAAAATCTTGAGCAGCGGCTGGAATCCAATTGAAAGAGTTATTTTTTAGGAGAGCCATGAGAGGTGCTACAATATTTCCATAGTTCTTACAAAACTTGTGATAATACCCTGTTAAGCAAAGAAATCCACGCAAGATTTTGAGAGTCTTTGGGTGCAGCCAATATTGCATAGCTTCAATATTTTTTGGGTCCACCATGATGCCATCCTTGCCAACCAGATGACCCAAGTATTCTACTTCTGAGGCACCAAAAGCACATTTAGACTGTTTCAGGAAAATTTGGTGCTGAGAGAGTAGATGGAGAAATTGATCCACATGAGTAAGATGGCCTGTCCAGGTTTTTCTATAGATGAGGATATCATCAAAGAAAACTAAGACAAAATGACAGAGAAAGGGATGGAAGACATGATTCATGAGGCTTTGGAAGGTGGAGAGGGCATTACACAAGCCAAAGGGAATGACCAAAAACTCATAGTGGCCCTCATGAGTGCAAAAGGCCGTCTTGGGAACGTCTGCCTCTTTCATACGTATTTGGTGATAGCTTGAGAAAAGATCAAGTTTAGTAAAGAATTGGGTGCCACTCAATTCATCCAGTAGGTCATCAATGAGAGGAATGGGAAATTTGTCTTTAATGGTCAATTTATTGAGGGCACAGAAGTCAGGACACATTCTCCAAGAACCTTATTTCTTCAGGACCATGACTATAGGAGAAGAGTAAGGGCTCATACTAGGACAGATGATGCCTGCATTAAGGAGTTCCTAGACCATTTTCTCAATTTCATTTTTTTGTGAGAAGGGGTGGAGATATGGACGGATATTGGGAGGAAGGCTTCCAGGTACAAGGGGAATGGAATGATCATGAACATCGCCAGAAGGACGGAGTCCTTGGGGAGTGGAAAATACCATTTCATGTTTAAAAAGGAGGGCTTGGAGGTCATGCGGTACCATGGGTGTCTATGTTGCTTGTATGGCATGGACTTGGGCAATGACACTAGAATGACCTTTTTTGAGCAAATTTTCCATGCGATGTGAACTAATGACCTCAGGTGAACCAACAGTGATGCCTTGGAATTTATATTGGTGGCCTTCCTGGTCAAATTGCATGGTTAATGCCTTAAAATCCATGAGAATGGGACCCAAAGTTATGAGCCAGTCTACACCCAACACAATGTCACAACCACCCAAGTCGATAGCAAACATATGGTATTTGAGGTGGTAGTAACCGATTTGGAGACACACATTTTCACAATGCCCTCCACATTTCATGGAACCACCATTGGCAATTATGATTTGGAAATTGTTGACAACATGGATGTAGCAATGAGTTTCTTGGACAATGCGGTGATGAATAAAATTATGGGTGCTTCCACTATCAACCAGAATGATGACCTTCTGATGCTTGATGTAACCGATTAACTTGAGGGTTTGGGGAGCGGAGAAGCTGGTGAGAGCATTGTGGGAAATGACGGGTTCTACTTTCGAAGGGTCTAAGGGAGGGGTTATGTCAGTGATTTCCAGTGACTCAGACACAAGGGAAGTTTCAACATCCTCTTCTAAAATATCCTCAGAGATGGCCATAAAAATCTTTTGTTCCTTACACTTGTGGCCCAGGAAATATTTGTCATCACAATTATAACAAAGTCCTTTGAGTTGGTCTTCAACCATTTCAGCCTTGGTCAATTTTGGATCTTTAATGGGGCGGAGGGAGTAGTGGGATTTACAGGTTTAGGATGAGGGATAAAGGAAGGTTTACGGTTTTGAGAGGATACAACTTGTTGTGCTTCTTTAGATTTTTTAGTATCCTCCACCCAACTCAAAGGTCAAGCCATGAGGACATGGGCCCGAATATCCTCCTTGAGGCCACTGATAAAACACTCTTGAAAGAAAGCATCAGTCATGCCCTCTGTTCGAAAAGTCAGGCGCTCAAATGCAGCTATGAAGTCTTCCACTGTTCCTAATTGTTTCATCTTCGTCAAACGACTCAAATAGTTGGTCTCAATGACAAAGCATTCATAAATATCTACCACAAATTGTGTCCAAGCAATATACCCTTGACGAGAATTTTTTCTCCATTGCCACCATTGCCACCATTCTTGATCTAGATGTAGAACACCATACGAAAGTTTGGCAAAGTCATCTGTAATGTTGTATAAAGATAAGTAATGTTCCTTCATGTATGAATCCATCAACCATGGGTTTATGCATGTAACTATAGATCTTTGTGGCTTAAAGACATCGGAATATGTCTCTACCTTGAAAAAAAATTCCCACAATTTCTGCCAAGGAAAGTGCTCTGATACCACTTGCAAGATACCATATATAATAAATATGCAGAACAGAAATAAAATGCTAGAAATGGCAGAATAACAGTAATATAACCAACATAATCTCCACAATAACACAGAAATGATATAAGAAGAACAACAGAAATAACACTTTGATTCAGAAAGAAATGTTCACAGGCCTCTTCGAGGGGGCAATATATTAAATTTACAAGAAAACATTTTCATCCAAATGAGTTTTCTTGTATATATAGGGGATACACAACTATAAAGCAATGATAATAAACTAACAAAACTATGGTTAAAGTAATAATAATGAAAGTAATAATAACAAATGAGGGTTATGGATAGGGGCTTAACTTGCTCCTCTCATCTTCCAAAGTCACATTTTTTGTTAGCAGGTTCTTTCACTTAGTGAGGTACTCACTGATTATTACTCATGTCCAAGTTCTTTCACTTAATGAGGTACTCACTCATTATTACTCATGTCTATAGTTCCCCTATACATGTTTCAATGGTTGTTTCACTTTCTATTATGATTTTTCCATTTTGAATATAAATTGGGATCTTGTCATCTACTACCTTCTTTAAAGAAGAAACATAAAAGAAACTCAAATCTATAGCTCATATTATTAAAGTAAAGTGATTTTATTAATTAGTTGAGTTTAATTTAATGAAATTTTATTAATTAGTTGAGTTTAATTTAATGAAATGTTAAAGTTATTAGCATTAGTGAATTAAATCTTAGCCATTGATCTCAAGTGAGGTGATATTTAATATCAACTCTCAATCATTTTGGAGATTAGGGTTAGCTCATAACTCAAGATTATAAAACCAAGTCTAGGGTGAAGGAGGGACATACTTTATATGATTTTGGAGAGAACCAAGGTCACTCTTAGGAGAAATAAGGACTTTTTCTCAAGGGATGAATCCCAAAGGACTATGATTCAAGGAGATATTGGATAGGTGAGGAAGAAATTTCATATACAGATCAACTCATGTCAAAGGAGAAGGGAGAACAGGGTCGGCCACAGGAAGATCCGACAAATCGGAGCCACCACAGTAGGGTGGAGTTGTATGTGATCCAAAGGTCACTGAGGGTGCATATGTACTCAATATATAGTGCAGGAAAGTGTGTATGTATATGAGCTATAGTGAGCCAAGGAACACATAAGTTTCAGAAAGTGAATGTACAAGGTCATACATCCACAACATAGTTTCTAGGTTTTGTAAGTTCTTTCTATAGTTTTCAGTATTTCTATGTGGGCCATTTTTCCAGTAAGGGAGCACCTATAAGCTTTGATATAATTCTAATGATAAGCTGATTTGAAGGGAATAAATATTTGTGTATTGTGTGAGATTTGGTTTCTAGTTTTGCTTCCGCTATATTTATTTCCTTTAATTATTCCAGTCAATGTATTTTGTTTTGTGAGTCACAAATATAATTTACAACAAGAAAAACACTAGTAAACAATTTATCTAGGTGTTGGGATTACGAAATTTGATATGTATCAGAGATTGCACTCTAAGAGGGAGATCAAATTCAGATACATAGTACTTTATGAAAGTAGATCTATTAGAACTCATTAATGCTCTATAAGGATAGTTTTCTTTATTACAATCGGCAAGAAGCAGCCATAAATAAGTCTTTAATCTATGTTTTTATACAAAATCGTCTCAACTCAAAATGGTTGGGCTTCTCATAATTCTAAAAGCACTAAATTTTACAATATGTAAAACTGAAAACTTCCATTGGCCTTCTCCTCTATCTCTTCATCTGTTGGCAGAGGCATTTCTTCTCCTCATCCTTTACTTGGAAATAGTTGTCATCTGATCCTGACCTGTATGATTCATATGCACATGTTTTATCACTTGTTTCCATATGTGTTGGCTTTCCTGTATTCGATACATTGGATGCATTTGCTCACTAACTGTAACACCAACCCAGAGGGTGCAGTTGCCTCATTTGCTTCAAAAATGTATAACTTCTTTTCTATCTGGGGAAACCTTTCCTGTATCTTCTTTACTCCCAAATATGTGTCATGTAACTCCATGCTTGGAATTAATATCCATTTTTTTATTTGCATAAGATCAATTTGGTTCATTTACTAGATGATCGTCATGGCCTCTTCTTTTATTGTCCTAGAGTTACATTGGTTCCTTGCTATGTCAATCTTTCCTAGGGATTCAGAGATATTATTTCCTTCAACATCATGTAGACCTTTGTCTAGTGAAGATATTTCTTCTAGACAAGCTTTGTGTACCTCGTTGGCCAATATTTTTCTTTCGGCAAGATTTGATTCCCAAACCTTCAAAATTATGTCACCTCTGATTTGCTAAGATAGAGATAGTTGAGGAGCTGTTGATACATCATATTTTGGTACTAGACAGATAGCCTTTTGAAACTTATCCCGAGTTGCACAGGCTTCCCTTTATTTAATGTAAATGTCATTCAGGGAAAGGTCTACCACCTAGTAACAATTTTGAATGGCTTCCACTTTTGTAAAAGGATATTGCTCAGTTGATTCCATCTTCTCATGTACTTACAATGATTGAGCTTGGAAAGCTGCCATATCTACTGTTGTACCTTCAACCAAGTATACATTGGCTTGTCGTTGCTTGATTAATTCTTCTTGTTAAGTGACCAACTCTCTGTTGTCCTGTGAGTTTTGATGGAGCTCATCAAGGTTAGATTTTAGTTGTTGGATGTCATGTTTGTCATTGTCTATGAATTGTTCAAACTCTTTATACATCTTATTTCTGACATCCCTTTCCATGGTCATCATCTAGTCTTGCAACTTCCTTACCAACAGATTTCTCTATTTCAGCTAATTCTCTATATTTTCTACTGAACATTGATTGGCCATGGAAAAAGAACCTAATGAGCCTACCATTTTCCTAAATAATTTTGTATCATCTAGACCCTATCCATCATACAACATTCTTTTCCTTTTGACTGTTGTACCATATTTTTGATGCATTTCTCTTTTAACTATGGCCCTTCTCTTCTTACTGAAAAAGAAGTCCGAAGGAGGCATTTCTTCAGCTGAAATCGGAGTAAGGTCTACTATAAATATGACTTGGCCATTGGGATTTCCTTGAATTGACTGTAAAAGTGTTAATGATATAATGGGGCTACCTATCTCTGTGGATGGTTGTTTCTTTGTTGTGTTAATATCCAGTGTATCTGGTGTAGATAGAGATGTATCATGTCCCTTTTTTTGAAAATCTTCAAGATGAACTTTTGTTTGAGTGCTTGGTGGGTTTGGTAATGAAGTCTCCATGCCCTGTGTTGAGACTTCAACATTCTTCGAATTTTCCTTAGTACTCTATTGGTCAGAAATTCCTGCCTCTAATACCTAAGGCGTAGCTTCCTATGTATATGAAGTTGTTATTGGCTCCCTTTGTAATACCTTTGGAAAAATGTTCTTTCTATGCTTCTGAAAATTGTTGAAATTGGCCAATTGATCGGGAAACAAAGTTCAGACTCTACTCAATACTTCCTCATATGACCTGACTCCCTTGAATACTTCATCCCGAGGGGAAATCTTATGCACATACTTCCTTAAATTTTGTTGAGCTAGGTGATCTTCCACAATCTTATGGGGATCATGCCTCTTAAACTCAATATCAACTAACTTGACGTCTTCTAGAGCTGCAACCTCTACTTTTGAATGGCTGAAATCTTGCAACGAAAACATACCAACCTGAAAAGGAAAGGTTGGGCATACCTTTTTCTGGACCACTTTCAATTCTTTACTAATGCCCCTTGTCATGGTATGATAAGCCACCTTTTGGCATACCAGCCGATCTGGTTAAAATTTTGGGAGAACATGGGGGGAAATCAAGCACCCAAAAATCCTGATATAGGAAAATTTTTCCTCAATATACCAGTCTTCTATTTTTCCTAGGTTATCCATGATTCTGTCTGAAATTCTGGGAGGTGGGAAACTATATAGGGTGATATGAATCAACACCACTACATAATGAAATATTTCATAGAACAAATATCTGGCTTTGTCGTCCCACAAATTGGAGTGATAGAAATGGATAGACTCGGTGTTGGTCAGGTTCCATCTCCAACTCATCAGAGGGAAAGGAGTGATAAACAAAATGGCATCCATGATGTATGACAACATGTAGAGTTTGTCGAGGTACCTTGTGATTTATTTGGTGAGGTTGTCTGATAACATCTTGGCCTAGTTGAAAGAATATCCCTTAACCACTTCATGCATAATTGGTACCCATGCTAGCAGGAAATGAGAGGAGTCATTTTTCCTGAATATTTTACATAGAATCATAGCCACATAGATCATATGGGCATCTAACGATGCTATGGCATATATGATGTGAGTGTTGGCTCTGAATTTCACAGGATGCCCCCACCAGTCCTAGATTAAATCAGGGTATTGTTTCCCATACTGTGTGCACTCTTGTTGGTCAAACTCCATTATGAATTTATCATTGCAACTATGTTTAAAAATGGGAAATAATTTATATATTACTTGTATATTCTATGGTCGAAAAGACCCAACAACAACCTTATGTGAATTGCAAATGCTCCTGGTTGAAATGTTGACGTTCTCCAGGGCCCAACCTAGCATGTCGTTATACAACATGAGCCTCGGTTGCGCAACCATCTTGTGTATATCTAACTCAGCTATATCCCTAAGTTTAGTCGCATGGGTTTCGGTTACTTTGTCACCTGAATCCTCTAGGCAATTTATCAACTCGTGTTGTAGAATATCGAACAAATGTACCCAGTATTTCACGGTATCTATGGCTCTCAGTGAAGTGTCTGAGATAACATTCGTGTTCAAATTTACACTCTCACCATCTGCTTTATCCATTTTTCCTGGTGCCATGATATTAATGAAATCAGAACTGTGTTACATGCTACAGGAGAATGTGTGAGCTTATGCAACTAGTTTAAAACTTGTTATTTTGCGAGAATGAAAATATAATTCAAAATCCAATATTATTATTCACCTTAAGCATATTTATTTACGAGTACCTTTACTGACAAAAAATTATTTTACCTTAATGAGGAAATATAGGCAACAATCTGCAATCTATATTGAAATCATTGCCATTGATTCATGATTAATGCCATAAATATTGGTGGTTCCTGATTGAGAACTTGCATGAAACAGATTTGAAAATTTTCGAATCGCGAACTTGTGAGAAATTAATTATGAGATAATATTGTTTAATATATTAATTAATCATGTTTAACTTTAAACGTTTTTGGGTATTTAGGCTTCAAGATTTTAATGAGTAGCTCCAGATAGAATCCCCGAAACCCGAAACCAGGAAATGATTAATTATCGGATAATCATTTTTAGTTTTAATTAACCCCTTTTAATTTTGAAATATTTCGGAAGTTCGGACTTCGAAGATTTCAGGATGTGAGGGATGATAAACGTATGAACTTTTGAAGTACAAATTTATTAACCATCTTTAATTGATATTAACTTAATTAATTAAGATTTGATATTTCAGGATTTTACCACTTCGTGGATTTGAAAGTTAGTTCCTTATTATATTATTGAAAGGCTATTAACTATAGTGATGTGTCGAAGATGACATCATTTTAGATGACGTGTTGAGGCCGGGGGGGGGCTAAGTGTTAATTAGAATCATGTGAATCTTTAGATTAAAAGCTCAGAGAAATGTGCCACGTGTTGACTCGGGGAAGATTTAAAACATACATGTTTACCATGAAACATGTCTTTCAAAAGTTGGTGAAAAAGTGATAACATATATATTCGGGTTTCGGGATTTTTAAAGTTATGACTTGTTGAAACGCCCGAAGCGTGAAGCTTCGAAGAAGACTCTGGTGACTTAGCTCTTTAACCATTTGGCGGCTCCACAAATACAAAGAAATTTAAGATCATTTGATTATATGGAAGACTTCATCAACGACATATATCATGCGCGTCTTATTATTATTTAACCAGGAATGAAATTTATTTAAAGTCCAAAAGTTTAGAAATATATATATGCTCCAACACTCCCCACATCCAAAGAAGGGAAAAGGCATCCCCAACCCACATATCAAGGGACCTAGAAAAGAGGGCCACTCTCAGGACAACCAATCCAAGCCACAACAAAAGAAGGGCAATGAAAAGGTGAAGAAGGACACAGGAAAATGGTGTGAGTACCATAAAATCCCTTGGCACAACACTGAACAATGTCGCTCTAAGAAGTCACTCGTGGTCAAGATGCAGGCTTCTGAGTCAGAGGCCAATTTTGATTTTGAATCAAATCCTTAAGGGGGGAAGAATATTATCGATGCTAAACCTAGTGACACTGTCACTACCACAAAAGTTTGGCCAAGCAAACCAAAAGAACCAGAGAAAGGGGAACACCTCTTTCACTCACAAATGTGGGTAAAGGGGGATTCGCTTCATTTAATTGTTGATAGAGGTAGTCAAAAGAAATTGATTTAAATATAGGTCATCAAGCATCTAGACTTTCCAACGACACCGCAACCACATCCCTACACTTTCTGCTAGCTTTGCCAAGGAAGAGATCTTTGTGTTAGCCAACTATGTCGTCTACCCTACGACATCAAGCCTTTCAGAGATGAGATATTGTGTGATATTTATCCCCTTGAAGTTTGTGATGTTCTTTTAGGAAAACCTTATTTGTGGAAGCATCATGTTGTGTATGAGTCTATACCCCATACTGTTATTATTACTTTGGGTAGAAAATTGTACAAGATACCAGAGGTAGCGTCGCCTACCGCTATTTCTTTAATCTCTGCTAAGAAATGCAGTAAGGTCATTTCATAGATCGAGAAGTTCATTTTATTTTTGATCCGTTCTCATAGTAAGTAGAAGGTCATCGCCACATCCATTGCCTCTACATAAATCCTCTTTTTGTAGCAGAAGCAAGTGGAAAAGATCATGGAAGAATACAAAGACATCTTTTCCTCACCCACCGGGGTACTGACAGACTGCCAATTCAAGCATCCAATTAATCTGAACCCTAGTTAAACTCTACCTAATGGACCAATCTATCATCACTCGCTAATGGAAAATGATGAAATCAAGTGTCATATAAAATATATTATTCAAAAGGAGCACATCAGACCCAACTCTCCCATTGCAAAAGCCCGATTGTACTGGTCCAAAAGAAGGATGGGACTTGGTGACTCTGCATTGATCACAGATCCTTAAACAAAAGCACAGTCAAGAATCGGTACCCAATTCCAAGGATTGATGACCTTCTTGACCAACTCAAGGGGAAAAAGTTCTTTAGCAAGATTGACCTCAAGTATCGCTACCACTAGGTTCCCAACGAACCAACCAATGTATGGAAGACAAACTTCAAATCTAAAGAAGGTATCTTCGAATGGCAGGTCATGCCCTTTGGCTTAACAAATGCACCAACCACCTTCATGAGGTTGATGGATGATGTATTGAGACCCTTCAATAACTCTTTTTTGGTGGTATATTTGGATGACATCATCATCTTCAATAGAACTTGGGAGGAGCACATGCAGCATATTCAACAGGTTCTAAGAAATCTACAACAACACAAGCTATATGCCAACCTGGAAAAATGATATTTTGGCATGAACAAGATCCAATAATTGGGCTACATTGTTGATGAGCATGGGATACATGTTGATCCAGCTAAGATCCAAGTCATCCGTGACTAGCCAGCCTCGACCACACTAACTGAGCTTCGGAGCTTCTTGGGACTAGCCAACATCTACCAAAGGTTCATTTTGGGATTCTCCCATATTGCATGAGCCCTTGAACAGGTGACCAAGGGAGGTGGCAGGGAAAATTTCATGAGGGGGAAGGAACAACAATGAGAATTCAATGATCTAAATCATCGCTTGTGCTCAGCTCCAGTACTCTCCTTTCTCGATCTGCAACAACCATTCGAGATTAAGACTGATGCATATGAATATTTTGTAGGTGCAATTCTCACTCAACACAGTCATCCGGTGGCATACCATAGTGAGACACTCTTAAATGTTTTCCGGAAATACCCCACCTATGACAAGGAAATGTATTCCATTGTACAAGCTTGTCATCAATGGAAACATTACATTCTGGGAAAGGATACAATCAGCCACACTAATCACAAGCCTTTGTAATTCATACAGACAAAGGGGAAATTGCAAAATGACCTCCATCAGAAATGGTCCACCTACCTGCAACAGTTTCATCCCAACATCGAGTATAAGACATGGATCCTAAATCATGTCATTTATTTCCTCAATCAACCTCTCGTGGATGCATTGACCACTATGCTCCATTCCTATGGACATGAAGCATCTGAGTGGCCCCACCTTTATTATCAAGATTCAGACTTGGCCACCACCTATTAGGTCTTGGGTACAGGTTCGACTATCACTGATTTTCACATTTAGGATAGACTATTATGCCATCTAGGCCATCTCTGTGTTCCTACAAGAGAGTGTGCAAATATGATTTGGGAATCCCACTACAGTCAGACGGCAGGACATTTAGGCATGGCGAAAACCATGGCCATTCTTCAGAAACATTTTTATTAGCCAAAACTTCGACAGGACATCAACAAGTATATCAGATATTGCATTTCTTGCACCATTTCCAAGCCAACCATCAAAAATCAAGGCTTATACACCCCTCTTCCTACTCTCGAGAAGCCTTGGGAATCCATCTAAATGGATTACATGTCTGGACTTCTATCCAGCAAGCAAGGAAATGACTGCGTATTTGTCGTCATTGATCAGTTTTCAAAGATGGCCATCCTCATAGCCTGTAAGAAGAATATCACAGTAGAAACTACTCCCAAGATCTCCTTCGAATGAGTGTGGGTCCATTTTTGGATACCACAGACCATCATCTCCGTCTGGGACAACAGGATCCTTAGCACATTTTGGTCGACTCTCTAGTCACTGTTGGACACCAAGATCACTAAATCCAATGCTCTCTACCCCCAAAGAGATGACCAAACAGAAGTCTTCAATCATATTATTGTGCACATCTCGTGAATGTACAACTCTAAGCATCCATGTACATGGGATGAGAGCCTCCACTATGTTCAACATAATTACAATAGGGCTCTCCATAGCTCCACTGACCATAGCCCATTTCAGATGGGGTGGGGATTACAACCCTTGAGTCCCATTGATGTTGCACCACCTCTTGCCACTACACAAACAAACTCTTCCCATGTTCAGTCTTAGATCGACAAAGCCACTAGATTCATTAAGCAGATTTAGCACATACGCCAATAGGTCCAAGAGATTTTTCATAAATCCAATGCTAAGTACAAGAAGTGCCATGATCAACACAGGGTATCGCACCGGTTTCAATTTGGCGACAAAGTCTGGTTACATTTGCAGAAGGAGCATCTCACAGGGCCCCATCGAAATCTCCACCCACTTTTCTATGGGCCTTACACTATCACCAAGGCTACGGGTAGAAATTATTTTGAGCTCAACACTCCACCCTTCCTTGGCCTACACCCAGTTTTAAATGTCAACCTCATTCGACCATATTTTCCACCATTATTGGACACCTCAGAAATCGCAGAACATCTGACACCAAAAGAGATCAACCCTGACTACATGGAACAAGCATCCACTGATCATATAGTTGACACACAGGTCAAGGGAACTCGCTAGCAGAGGATCCAGCCTTATCGGGTTGTCAAGGTCGGGCATCTCCTACACCAAGGCAAGTGGCTCACTTCGGGCCAAATCTAGCAGAATTTTCTTCACATGATGGGGAAACTCAATGAAAAGGAGACCATTGTTGCCTAAGAGGGAGGATTGATCCAGGTGGATATTGGTGTCTGCCCACCTATTCCAACTGGCTCCTCTTGTCCATTTTTAGTTCAACTCATTCTTCTATACTTCTTTGTAATTGTGGGTTCTACACTTCTGTGGATGTCTGAATCCCTACACATGTTCCAGGTGGATACTGGTGTCCTCTCACCTAATCCAACATGCTTATTTTGTATGTTTTCATGTCAACACATCGTGTTGTACTTCCAGGGCCGTTTTGGGGCCCTCAACATTGTTTTTTGGCTCACCATAATCAAACTGTAGAAGAAGTAGGATTTTGATGGCTTAAAGTGTATTTCCCTGAAAGACCTTTCCAATGAGCTATAACACACCTAAAATAGAGGTTGTATGAAAAAGTTACAACTCCGGGAAGTTGAGGTACCAACTTACCCATAGGGGGCCACATGACTTTTGGTGTTTCACCGCCTAGGGTTAGGTTTTTGGATGTCTAGGGTTTTAGCATTCATGAGTAATATCAAAAAGGCCTTTGGAGCCTCATTGTAATTCATTGTGCTAATATGGATGCACGTAGCATCCACATCTCTTCTCAGAGATAACTACTATCATTTGAGAAAGTGTTAAAGTGCTACAGTTTTACAGTTTCAGCCTATTTCACTTATTCAATAGAAGATATTGTTCACTTTCTTCATATCTCTATTTTTATTGTATTCAATGTATTAATCAACTCGTTCTGCTCCTAAATCCGGATCAAACATCTACTCTAGCATGCATTTTTGTATGGTTTGAGAGACAAAGTGAACAATCAATACCCTCAATAATCATAACATACTTGGTGTTCTTGATGAATAATGTCCTTTAACTCTATGCTTGTGTGGATCTTAGCAAGTTACAAATCATAAACATTTTAACCTAAATAATAAGCAATGGATGCACTCAATTGCATGTTTCTATAGGCTTATAAAGAGAGTAGACTTTCTTCATGCCTCTTATAGTGTTTCAATAGAATTGTCACCCCTCAATAAAGTCCTCAAGCTTTAGAATAATTTCTTATTCTATGATGAAATCTACAATGAACATTACAAATTTTGTCTAGAGTTTAAAGAATTTGGCTTCCATGATTAATGAACATCACAAATTTGCTCGGGAGTTTAAAGAATTTGGCTTCCATGATTAAACACATTGGGATATGATTAAGATATGAATCATAATGTACGTTGGAAGCTTCAAATTTTTTTATGAGAGAACGTATAATAACAATTACAATTTATTTATTTTTTGGTTGCTTAATGTTTAATGTTGTAAAAATTGGAAAACTATATTCTTTTATAACTATTATATTTATGAAATATATAGCTACTTTACTTTTATTAATTAAAATATCCATATTACAACTTTTCATTATGAATCCATATGTATTCGCCACCCAGACCAGTAGCAATCAACAGAGAATCCATAGACCTAAAAGAGAGGGGTTCACATGCAATGAATCTAGATCTGAATTGATTCAATGAATGGAGTTCACATGCAACTGAATCTAGATTTGACTTTGGAGTCTGAAGAATCCAAAGAATACAAAGACCAGTAGCAATCAACAGAGAATCCAATGACTAGAAGAAATCAACAGAGAATCCACAGACCAAAAAGTCAAGGGTTGAAAGCATTTAATGTGACTGAATGGTTTCTGATGCAATGAAAACTTCAAATTTGATCCTGTACATGAAAGAATATAGTGCTACTGATCCATGTTCTGATGCAATTGCATCCCCCATGTCGCCAACCCCAACATCAATACGGGCTCACCTCTTACTTACAGACTTTGGGCTCCGGTTGAGAATTCTCGTCCTAAGGTATACTAATGTTAAGTTTTTACTTAGCTGTGTAATGGTATTGTTAAGTTCTTACTTTCTGTAATGTCATAAGCTGTGCAAACTTAGTTGTGTAATGGTATTGTTATTTTTTAACCTTTTGTAATGTCATAAACTGTTTAATCTTAGTTGTGTAATGGTATTGTTAGTTGTAGGTATTCTGGGTGTTAATGATTTGAGCATATTATATGCCCACATTATGTATTGATGCAATTTAGCATTTTTTTGTATTTTCCGTTATGTATTGATGCAGTTTATGTATTGATGCAGTTTAGCATTTTTTTGTCTTTTTTTTGTGTTTTTGTTATGTATTGATATGAAGTTTAGCGTTTTTTGACTTAAAGTGGCATTTTTTTGTTTAGAAAATTTCGCAGCAGCTGTAACTCCTCTAAACGGCCAACAACATGAGTGGACAATGCCCCAAAACTGAGTGGACAAAAATATTGGGGACAAGTCAATACGGGCAACAACATTTGGGACAAGTCAATACAGGAAACAACATTGGCTCAATCAATCCCATCAAAACCGATTGCAACTTTGGAAAACAAACCAACAAGCACTTTGGCTTGTAGTATTGGATAGGTACTTCCCATAGATCCTTGAAAAAAATCCTATGATTATGTTGATGTTTGTAGTATTGGACAGGTACTTCCCATAGATCTAAGTCATCCAAATCCTTCTACCTTAGTATTCTAACTTAATTAAAAATTTTATTAAAGTAAAGTGCTTTTATTAATTAGTTGAGTTTAATTTAATGAAATGTTAAAGTTATTAGCATTAGTGAATTAAATCTTAGCCATTGATCTCAAGTGAGGTGATATTTAATATCAACTCTCAATCATTTTGGAGATTAGGGTTAGCTCATAACTCAAGATTATAAAACCAAGTCTAGGGTGAAGGAGGGACATACTTTATACAATTTTGGAGAGAACCAAGGTCACTATTAGGAGAAAGAAGGACTTTTTCTCAAGGGATGAATCCCAAAGGACTATGATTCAAGGAGATATTGGATAGGTGAGGAAGAAATTTCATATAGAGATCAACTCATGTCAAAGGAGAAGGGAGAACAGGGTCGGCCACAGGAAGATCTGACAAATCAGAGCCACCGTAGCAGGGTGGAGTTGTATGTGCTCCAAAGGTTTTTGAGGGTGCATATGTACTCAAGATATAGTGCAGTAAAGTGTGTATGTATATGAGCTACAGTGAGCCAGGGAACACATAAGTTTCATAAAGTGAATGTACAAGGTCATACATACTCAACATAGTTTCTAGGGTTTTCCAGTTCTTTCTATAGTTTTCAGTATTTCTATGTGGGACATTTCTCCAGTAAGGGAGCACCTATAATCTTTGATATTATTATAATGATAAGTTGATTTGAAGGGAATAAATCTTTGTGTGTTGTGTGAGATTTGGTTTCTAGTTTTGCTTCCGCTATATTTATTTCCTTCCTTAATCAACAACATAGCCCAGTTGGACATTGGGGATGCTACAACCTTGGGAGAGGTTCCTTGAAAGTGGCCTCTTGATGAAGATGCACCTGTTTCTATTGGCAGACGTTGAAGGATGTGGGAAAAATTATCCATCATTTCGTCCCTTTGTCCCATGAGAGCTTGTTCAAGCAATTGTTTAATAGAATCTTCTTCTCCGCCTTTTTTATTTTCTTCCACCATTGAGGGTTTCTTGGTTGCGCGAGAGCGATTTTCCTTAAGAGATACAAGCTCGAGACCAAACTTTCTATACTCAGACCTCATCAAGGACATGCACTGAAAAACAATCAAGAGCAAACTATTGTTATAATAGTGATCTAGATTATTTTTGGAACGAAATGAAAGAAGATATATTAAAATGAAATACACAAAAAAATTTCCAGAAACAAATAAATACAACAATATATGATTTGTATTAATGAAGGAAATGTACAGAGACTATAAAAATATAAAGTGAAAGACTCACTAGAATGGTGGAATCTTTATCTCTCAGAAGATATGTGATGACTACACTCATTTGCAAGAAAATGATGATTACAATGAGGCTCTCAAGGAATTTTTATGGTAAGCATTAATTCCAAAACCCTAGAAATCCAAAAAACCTAACCCTAAGAGATGAGGCACCAAAAGTCATTTGAGCCCCATTGAGGTAAGTTAGTACATCAACTTCTCGAGGTCGTAACGTTTGCATATGATCTCTGGTTTAGGCGTGTGATAGCCCGTTGGAAGGGTATTTTCAATAAATACACATTATGCCATCAAAATCTAACTATATTTATAGTTTGACTATGGAAATCCAAGAAAACATTTTTTAGGGCCCCAAAATGGCCCTGGAAGTATAGAAAGATGTACTGACATGAAAACTTCCAAAATAATCCAGTTGGAATAGGTGGGCATGAACCATTATCCACTTGGATGTTGTGTAGGGATTCAGGATAGATTGAGAAGTGAAGAAACCACAATTATAAATAAATTTCCCCATTATAGAGAAACGTGTTGAACTGAAAACTGTCAAAATGAGCCAGTTGTAATTTGAAACAGGTGGTTGGCCACCAATATCCACCTGGATCATCAAACCTAGAGATTCTTGTTGCCAAACATTTATGGAAAACTTGATGGAAATAATTAAGCATAAATAAATTTGAGGAAGAAAGTTAAGAAGTCTAATTCACAAAATCTTGGAAAGCCAAAAATGCTTCTTGCAAACTCTCCATCATTGCAAAATCTCCTGACTGTCAACCCTTTAAATATGCTTATTTTTCTCTTTTATAATATTCTCTTCATCTTCTTGAAGATTATTTAGGGTTAGAGTTAGGGTTTTATTTTCCCCTTTGTAAATGTGAACTCATATATTTGTGCCATTAAATGGGACCCACTTTAGAAGCTCAAAAACTTGTTTGAATAAATGATTTTCCAAAACTAATTAGCTGCAAAGATAGAAAATAGTCTCTACTACAATTTAATTTTTAGGGAATTATAGTTATGATTCTATCCATGGAAACCAATTCCAAAATTTTCTTCATGTATCTATATTTCCTATGAGCTCTCGTTTACTCTATTTGTACATCAATATCATTATGGCCTCTAGAAGATAGACAATCAATAACCATTGATTTATTCCTCACATGAATTCT
>SNQJ01S0048384.1:147163-157780 GCA_010110895.2 Picea sitchensis | reverse complement strand
AGAGTGTAACATAATCATTATTATTATCAAATCTATGCATTAGGTATTACACTGTAACATTGATCCAGGTGGATATTGGTGGCCACCAACCTATTCCAACTGGCTCCTCTTGTCCTTTTCTAGTTCAACATGTTGTTATGTACTTCTTTGTAATTGTCGATTCTACACTTTTTCGGATGTATGAATCCCTACACATATTCCAGGTGGATATCGGTGGCCTCTAACCTAATACAACTGGATTAATTTATATGTTTTCATGTCAGCACATCTGGATATACCCAGGGCCATTTTCGAGCCCTTAAGATTGTCATTTTGGCTTGCCACAGTCAAACTATAGACAGAGTAAGAGTTTGGTGGTGTAATGTGTATCTCTCTAAAATACCTTTCCAACGGGTGAACACGCGACTAAAACAGAAGTCGTATGCAAAATTTACGACCCTGAGAAGTTGAGGTACAAACTTACCCATAGGGTCCCATATGAATTTTGGTGTTTCACCACCAAGGGTTAGGTTTTTAGATGTCTAGGGTTTTGGAATTCATGAGTAATATATCAAATACCTCTGAAGCCTCATTGCAATTCATTCTTCTCAGACAGATGCACGTAGCAGCCACATCTCTTCTCAAAGATAACTACCACCATCCGAGCAAGTGTTTTAGTTCTGCAGTTTTATAGTTTCAACCTATTTCATTTATTCAATAGAAGATATTGTTCACTGGATATCTTTGTTGTTATTCATATCTTTGTGTTTATTGTGTTCAGTCTATTAATTAGTTTGATATACTCCTAAATATGGATCAGTGGTATTAGAGCGGTCCTCTCTTCATTTATTTTTCTTCGTGCATGTCCTTGACAAGATCTGGGTACAAGAAGTTGGGACTCTAAACAATCGATTCGTTGCAAGATCAGTCGCAAAGAGCCCAAAAACAACCCATGGGAGATGAAAATAAATATGATGGAGTAGGAGATCCTTTTAAAATGTTGCTCGAGGAAACCCTTGCATGACAAAGGAACGAAATGATGGACAACTTTGTGCATATCCTTCGACAGTTGCCCACAGGAGAAGCATCTTCATCAAGCGACCATGCAACCCCCTTCAAGGTACAAGTAAATTTTTATATTCCATTATTTGAAGGACTCATATATGTGAGTATTGTAGATAAATGGTTGAATCTACTTGAATGGTATTTTTTGGACCACAATTTTTCTGATAGGGAAAATATTACTTTTTCACTCCTCAAGTTAATCCGCCATGTTAAGGACTGGTGGGACACTTAATATGAACAACGGGCCATAGAAGAATCTACAATATTTGTGGTTTTCCCTACATGGTATTCCTTTCGAGATGCCATTAAAGAATAATAATACCATGTAGGAAGCTATGAGTACCAGTACACCAGATGGACCACCCTGCATCAAGAAAGGGATGAGACAGTACCAGATTTCACCAATATTTTCCATACCCTATACACCAAATTAGGTATCAAATACTCTGAGGGACATCTAGTGCTCAAATACCACAGTTGTTTGCATAGATACATTCAAACAGAAATGGAGTTTCTCAACATCACCTCATTAGGTACAACTTATCAATACGCTGTCAAGATTGAGCAAAAATTTAAGTAGAAGAGGCAAGAGTTTGGATCTGCAAACTCCTTGTTGTTCCTGATATTAAACTTAAGGCTCAAAGAATAATGTTAGGCATCAGGAATTTTTTTAAGAGAGTTTGTTTTAAAGTGTTTTTTCTACCTTACTTGTATGAGAAAAAATCCTTAAATGAAATTAACAGTTTGACAACACATAGGCCGTATTTCGTATCTGAGCCGAAATTGCAATATCGAATAGTATGAGATGAAAATACAAAACTGTAAAACAGAGTAGGGCATCAATTACAGAAGAGTCCTACCTAGTTTGCAGTAGAGGAAAAGAGATAGTGTAACCTTGAATAATGCCCAAAATGCAGTAATCTACACAACAAGCAGTTCTTGATTTACTCACAGTAAATGAAGAGGAAAAATTGCTTACTTAATAAAATATTGAGACCTTGTGATTACAGTAGTTGTTGTACTAAATTAGAACCAAACATTTATTAAGGAATACATAAAGGAATGCTGAGAAATGGAAAACAAAAGAAACACATAACCCAGATTTAACAAAACCTGGAATATATGTCTTCACTTGTATTAATACTCTATATGGATACTTTTCTCTATTACAATTGGTAAGAAGAAGCCTGAAATAAGTCTTTAATCTATGTATTTATATAAAATCATCTCAACTCAAAATGGTTGACTTCTCATAATTCCAAAAATAGTAAATTTTACAATATGTAAAACTAAAAACTTTCGTTGGCCTTCTCCTCTGTCTCTTTGTCTGTTGGCAGAGGCATTTCTTATCCTCATCCTTTAGCTTGGAAAAAAATGTCATCTGATCCTGACATGTATGAGTCGTATGCACATATTTCTCACTTTTTTCCAGATGTTTTGGATTTCCCATATTCGACACATTAGATGCATCTGCTCACTTGTTTCCAGATGTGTTGGATTTCCCATATTCGACACATTAGATTTCCCATAACTTGTTTTCTATCTGGGGCAACCTTTCCTATATCTTCTTTTATCCCAAAGATGTGGCCTATAATTTCATTCTTGTACTTACTATCCATTTGTTTATTTCATACATCACTTTCCATGGTCGTCATTTGGTCTTCCAATTGCCTTACCAACATATTTTTTTGTTTCAGCTGATCCACTAGATTTTCTACTGAACACTGATTCGACATGGCAAAGGCACCTAATGAGCCTGCCATTTCCCTATAGAATTATGTATAATATAGACCATGTCCATCATACAACATTCCTTTCCTTTTTAATTTTGTACCATATTTTTTATGTGTTTCTCTTGTAACTATGGTCATTCTTTTCTTACTGAAAAATAAGTCTAAAGGAGGCATTTCTTCGGCTAAAATTGGAGTAAGGTCCTCTATAAATATGATTTTGGCATTGGGATTTCCTTGAATCGACTGTAAAGGTGTTAATGACATAATGGGGCTACCTATCTCTGTGGATGGATGTTTCTTTATTGTGTTGGTAGCTGGTTTATCTGGTGTAGACAACGATGTATCCTGTCCCTTTTTTTGAAAATATTCAAGCTGAGATTTTGTTTGAGTGCCTGGTGGTTTTGGTAATGAAGTATCCACTCCCTACATTGAGACTTCAGTATTCTTCACATTTTACTTAGTACTATGTTGGTCAGAAATTCCTACCTCTAAGCCCTGAGGCGTATCTTCCTGTGTATACGAATGTGCTATTAGCTCCCCCTATAATACATTTGGAAAAATATTATTTCTATGCTTCTAAAATTATAGAAAATAGATAATTGATCAGGAGATTGAATTCGGACTATGCTCCATACTTCCTCATATGACTTGACTCCCCTGAATATTCATCCTGAGGGGAAATATAGTGCACATAATTCCTTAAATTGTATTGAGTCAGATGATCTTCCAAAATCTTATGGGGATCATGGAATTTAAACTCAATATCAACTAACTTGACGTCTTCTAGAGCCCCAGCCTATACTTTCGAATGGTCAAAATCTTGCAACAAAAACATACTCATCTGAAGAGGGAAGTTTGGCCATACCTTTTTCTGGCCCTCTTTCAATTCTTTACTAATGCCCCATGTCATGGCCTAATAATCCACCTCTCGGCATACCAGTCGATCTGGTAAAAATTTTGGGAGAGCATGGGGGGGAACCGAGCACCCAAAAACCTTGATATAGGAAACGTTTTCCTCAATATACCAGTCTGATACTTTTCCCAAGTTAGCCATGATTATGTCTGAAATTCTGGGAGGTGGGAAACCGTACAGGGAGATATGAATTGGAACCACTACATAATGGAATATTTCATAGAAGAAATGTCTGGCTTTGTCCTCCCACAACTTGGAGTGATAGAAATGGATAGACTCAACGTTGGTCGGGTTCCAACTCCAGCTCAACAGAGGGAAAGGAGTGATAAGAAAAATGGAATCCATGATGTATGTCGACATGTATAAAGGAGAAGGCTTCCCTTTGGACTTTTCCAATTGGTACCCTATGATTTCTTTGGCCAGGTTGTCTAATAACATCTTGGCCTAGTTGAAAGAATAGCCCTTGGAAACTTCATTCATATTTCGTACCCTTTCAAGAAGGAAATGAGACGAGTCCTTTTTCCTGAATATCCTACATAGCATCATAGCCACATAAATCATATGGGTGTCTAACGATGTTGTGGCATATATCCCGTGAGTGTCGGCTCTGAATTTCTCAGGATGCCTCCACCATTTCTTGATTAAATCAATGTAGTTTTTCCCGTACTGTGTGCACTCCTGGTGGTCAAACTCCATTATGAATTCAACATTGTAACTGTATTTAAAAATGAGGGATAATTTATACATTACTTTAATATGCTCTAGTCGAAAAGACCCAACAACAACCTTTTGTGAATTGAAAATGCTCCTGGTTGAAATGTCGACGTTGTCCATGTTGTTATACGGCATGAGCCTCATCCACGTAGCTGTATTTTGTATCTCTAACTCAACTATATCCCTGAGTTTTGTATCTCTGACTCAGCTATATCAGAACTATGTTACCTGTTACAGGAGAATGTCTGAGCTTATTCAGCTGGCTTAAAACTTGTTATTCTATGAGAATGAAAATATAATTCAAAATCCAATATTCTTATTCACCTTAAGCGTATTGATTTATGAATACTTTTACTAACGAAAAAAATATCTACCTTAATGAAGAAATCTTGGCAACGATCTACAATCTATATTGAAATCATTTCCATTTATTTGTGATTAATGCCATAAATATTGGTGGTTTGTGATCGGGAACTTGGATGAAATAGTTTTGAAAATTCTCGAATCAAGAACTCGTGAGAAATTAATTATGAGATAATCTTGCTTAAGATATTAATTAATCATGTTTAACATTAAACATTTTCAGGTATTCGGGCTTCGGGATTTTAATGAGTAGCTCAAGATAGAATACTCGAAACCTGAAACTGTGAAAATGATTAATTATCGGATAATCATTTTTAGTTTTAATTAATCCCTTTTAAGTTTGAAATGTGATGCAGGAGCATCTCTCCATGTCATCCAGCTAGCCAGCCAGCCATGTCGAGCACGTGCATTCAAGTTGAAGAGAGGCGCAGCCTCATTTGAAATCTGAATTCAATGTGATTAAATGTCTAAGCTGGTGAGATGTAGAGTCGTGCCTTTGTGCAAGCTATAGATAAGATCGGCCATTAATGTTTGTATGGATGATATCTAGTTCCATATGATGGACTAGACAGCCCATTCAATGTAATTGAATAGGGTAGGTAGGTTGGAGGGAAGAGCTCGAAGAGCCCCCTCAGGTAAAAGAGATTTTGGATCTCATTTTGTGAGAATGAAGAGTTGGGTAAGTCGAAGAAGTTGAGTTGTGTGATATTCTGCGTGTAGAGAAAAGAAGAGAAGAGTTGAGACCTTGTTACAGGCCATGCTCAGGAACACATTGTAAATACAGGCATTTGCCATATTTAATACAAAGAGCAGTTTTTCTTGCATTATTTTGTGTTGAATGAATGTCGGTGAGAGTTCCATTGTATGCCATAGATGTATACTATAGTTGTGCATTTGTAGGAGTGTGTTTGATTTTAGGTGAAGGTCTTTGAGGATTCACACTAGGAGGGTGTGATAGAACATTGCGGGCTCTGATAGCCGTGCACAGAGGATGCATTTCTGAATTCTGCGGGTTCAGACAAAGACGTGTTGCGGCACAAGGACTGGAGTCAACAACTCAAAGGAAGACCTCAAGGTTGTGTATGAGAGACATAGTTGCAGACAGGATTCTACTGTGGATTCTGTGAAGCTTTCCCAGGTGGGCATTGAGCCAGTGAAAGGAGTGAACAAAGATAGAACTCTCCTGTGAGTTCAGGAGAAGAGACAGAATCACTGAGGATTCTGAGATCTCTACCAGGTGGGCATTGAGCGGGTGCATAGGTGCACAGAAGGAGACAGAACTACTGGAAGTTCTAGAAGAAGACACTCTGCCAGGTGGGCATTTGAGTCAGTGTGTAGACAGGCACAGGAAGAAGAGAACTCTTCGAGTTCTGTAATTGAAGGAAGAATCCACGGAAGGATCTTCACAGGGTTGTTGAACATCCTGAAAGGCTTAGCAAGAGGTTTCTTGAGGCCGAGGATAGCCAAGAGGGCATCCAAACATTATCCATCTGAGGGAGAAGGAAGAAAGACAAAATCCCTTAGGGGTCTGAGTACTTGGAAAATCTCAGGAGAGACAACACTATGTGTCCGTAAGGACTGTACAGAGGGTAGGAGTTGAAGAATCCTTTGAGGATTCAGAGGAAGGGATAATCTCAGGAGCACGAGTGCTTTTACGCACGAGGTCATAACTGCAAGGAGTGCAGGAGCTTTAAAATCCTTTGACGGGTTCAAAGTACCCAAAGCTTAGGAGGGACAACATTTTTACACGCGCAGTTGAGAACTCAGAGTGAGGATTTCACAGAGGAGAAGGAAAACAAAGGTTAGAGCCTTTGGGAACTTGGAAATTCTTCCAAGTTTGGGAAAAGGATTGCACAAGCTCAGGAAAGCACAAAAGCCATCGGATCAGCGGAGGAAAGAGATCTGGACCATTGATTTCTACATCCAGGAGGAGCTCAGGAGAAGCCTACAGAAGGGAGAGATCATGAGCTGTTGGATCTCATTCAGAAATCCCGTCAGCCGCCAGATCGAACAAGAGGTGCATGTGGTTTAACCCTTCTCATGCTAGGCGGAAGTCCCGACCGTCATTGGGATATCGACGTTCCTGGAATCGAGAGTCACGAGGACAAGGAATCGATAATTTCTATAGGAAAAGTCCCAGGAACGATCTGGACCGTCCGATAGTGGAGACACGTGGTGGAGATCGAGGCATCGGGAGTCGGGATATCGACATTCCCATGGATAGGCGATCAGGGAAGTCCATAGTGAAAACCCCGATATAATCTGAGCCGTCCGTTTGGGGAGACAGGTGTCAGAAATTCGAAGAGAGTCGGTATATTGGAACTTGAGAAATCGGAGTTCCTGAGGTCATGAAAATTGGGACATCAGAAGTCTCAAAAACATGAGGAGAAATCTGAACCATCCATCTTGAGGGGACGCATGGAAGAAATCGGAGCCATAGGGGAAAGTCCCGACAAGAAGTCATCTATCGACATTTCAGTCATCAGGATATCGGGAATCCTGGTGACAAGAGGTTTGGGCATTTCAGAATTGCGAAGATCAAAACCCTGACAAGGAGGAAAGCACCATCGTGGGGCCAGCTGTCAGCATATCGGAGAATCAGGATTCGAGGGATTGGGAATTTCATGGGCCAATGCATTGGGGCATTTAAAATCTCAAAACCCCGACGAGAGGTATGGCTATGGTCATATAGGGGGAGGTCACATGGATCATGAGCTTAGCCGGAGGGCTAATTGAAGTTAGGGGCACATCACGAATTTGAAACCCAAAACCCCAAAAAGAGACAATGCTACGGTCTTGTGAGATAGTGGTCACATGGACCAGGAGTCTAGCCTGGAGGGCTAACTGGAGTTGGAGCACAGCGGGATTTTAAATCCCAAAACCCTGACAGAAAGACATAAGGCTGCAGTCTTATGAGAAGTGGTCACATGGACCAGGGCATAGACAAGAGGGGCTAAGCCCAAAAATAGCTCATCAGAGATCGGGGATTCAAGAGGACAGGAACTCTTGACATCAGAAAAGATGAAACCCCGAAACCCAAAACTAAGTCGGGGAGAATCACGTTTGAGTGCAGAGAGCTGTGTGATTGAACTAACGACCTGTGGATCGGGTTTCTAGCAGGGATTGCATGGAGGAATTGAAAGAGCCGCTTCGGCTCATGAAATAATTGATCGATCCTGTGAGTAGGAGAGCACGACGAGGTGGTGTGGTCGCGTCTTCTTACTGCATCAAGTGGTATCAGAGCTTGATTCTTGTCTGTATATTTCAGGCAAGAGAGGTAAGAGATAAAGAGAACTCTGATACACATCAAGTGGTATCAGAGATAGAACTCTATTTGTATATTTCAAGTAGAGGGAGAAGGTAAAGGAAGATAGAGCGCTGGAAACGCTGTGATGATTGTTTGCAGGTAGGCAATAAATGGTTAAGAAGACAGTTAGGGAGACTATAAGATGAAGCTGGAAACACTCTTAGTGTAGAGTGACAGTAGTAGGTTTGCTAGGAAAGAAGACAGAGACAACACCATGCTTACTAAAGATGATAGGCATGCTAGGAAGAAAAGAAAGGCATAAAAACTTGTAGAAATGGATAAAGAGATCTATGAATTAAAGGAAGACATAGAGAAGCTCGAACTGTGGATGCAGTAGGATAAGAGGTCGAGATGGATGCGCAAATGGCCCATGAAGGATCCAAAACCAAAATGGCCAGTCAAGGAGTTGATGGTCAGAGGGCAGCGCAAGCTGTTAAAAAGATGGTTGACGTATGCTAAAAACCTCAATGGACCAAGAGAAGAAATGGTTCAGATATGTGAAGCAGAAACTAGGAGAGATCTCAGTGAAATGAGATTAGTTGAAGATCTCATAATCTGCCAAAAGTTCAGAGAAGAAATTCCAGTTTTCCAGGTGGGCAAAGAGTTGAGATCACTGCGGGATCTCATAGACTGTCATGAGGACAGCCAGGGAATTTCACATTTCCAGATGGGCAATGATATGAGGTCACTGCGGGATCTTGAAGACTGCCAGGAGGGCAGTGAAAGCATCTCACATTGCCAGGAGGGAAGAGATGAAAATTCAAGACTATCTATGGGTCTCATGAACTCATAAGTGAGTTGAAATCAGCCTAAGGAGCTAACAAAGAAGATGAGACTGTTGGAGGGTATCATAAATTTAGAGATGGATTTAGATCAACAAATGCAGTTGACAGAGGAGGAAGATCAGGATAATATTCTGATGATTGGGGGAATTGGAGTATTCCTACCATTTTCCCAGAAGGAGGCAAAAATCTATGTTGCAGGTGTAGCAACAACAGAAGAATAGTCAGCTGAGACTGTCAAAGAAGAATTGGAGCAGACTTTGGAAGCTGCACAAGTAGAAGATGAAGAGGATGATGAGCATTTTGAGGAATGGATCAATAGTTTCAGCCAGGAAGCTGAAAAGACCGCAACATGGGAGTTTGCAGCAGCAGAAGAAGAAGGGGAATAAAACATTAGTTTGGCTGATCTATGGGAATAGATAAAATCCCTAGAGAAAAGGGTGAAGGTGCAAAGTGTGGACATCCAATAGGTGAAGTTGGAAGCTAAAGGAGGAGGCATGGGAGATCATGATGATCTACTCATGTGTAAAAAAAATTTGCAGCTGAGGAAACTGCATGAGCAGAGAAAGCCATGGGAGTAGTTGGATGAAGCGATCGAGGAGATCATAAGGCTGATGTCGAGGTCAGCAGAAACTGCCAGTGAGGAGAGGCTGAGCAGAAGAGAAGCAGCAGCAGCTGCAGTGCAGAAGTAGCAGGAACAACAGGATGGAGTGGATGAACAACTCCAAAGAATGATTTGGAATCCAGGGGGGATTTCAACAACTGATATGGGAATCTCATGAGTAGGATCTCATGAATTTTGTAGCTGAGGAGTTTGATGTAGGAGCATCTCTCCACGTCAGCTAGCCAGCTAGCCAGCCACATCGACCGTGTGCACTCAAGTTGAAGAGATACGCAGCCTCACTTGAAATCTGAATTCAATGTAATTAAATGTCTAAGCTAGTGAGTTGTAGAGTCATGCCTTTGTGCAGGCTGTAGATAAGATCGGCCATTCATTTTTGTATGGCTGAGATCTAGTTCCAGAAGCTGGACTAGACAGCCCATTCAATGTAATTGAATAGGGTAGGTAGGTTGGAGGGAAGAGCTCGAAGATCCCCCTCAAGTAAAAAAGATTTTGGATCTCATTTTGTGAGAATGAAGAGTTGGGTAAGTCGAAGAAGTTGATTTTTGTGATAGTCTATGTGTAGAGAGCAGAAGAGAAGAGTCGAGACCTTGTTACAGGCCGTTCTTAAGAACACATTGTAAATATAGGCATTTTCCATATTTAATACAAAGAGCAGTTTTTCCTGCATTATTCTGTGTTGAATGAATGTCGGTGAGTGTTCCATTGTATGCTGTAGATGTATACTATAGTTGTGCATTTGCAGGAGTGTGTTTGATTTCAGGTGAAGGTCTTTGAGGCTTCACACCAGGAGGGTGTGACAAAACATTGCGGGTTTTGATAGTCGTGCACAAAGGATGCATTTCTGAATTTTGTGGGTTCAGACAAAGACATGCTGTAGCACAAGGACTAGAGTCAACAACTCAAAGGAATACCTCAAGGTTTCTGAATACCTTGGAGGCAAGGCTATGTATGAGAGACACAGTTGCAGACAGAATTCTACTGTGGATTCTATGAAGCTCTGCTAGGTGGGCATTGAGCCAGTGCAAGGAGTGGACAAAGATAGAACTCTGCTGTGAGTTCAGGAGAAGAGACAGAATCACTGAGGATTCTGAGAGCTCTGCCAGGTGGGCATTGAGCGGGTGCATAGGTGCAAAAAA
>SNQJ01S0048384.1:127017-138500 GCA_010110895.2 Picea sitchensis | reverse complement strand
CCCCAAAATATAACATGCAATTATGAAGTAAATGATCATGCACAATTAAGGTAATATAAAAAGGAGCTACATAATCCTTAGCATTTTCAATGTGCAGACCAAACATAATCGTAGGCTTTTCATCTTGTAAATTTATTACATCTCCATAACATTATGCATCAGAAAAATTAATCATTTTAGAAATTTGCTTTTTATAAATTGGATTCTTAGCGAGCTCAACCAGAGGCATGGGGATTTTAATTTTATTTATTTCATTTTCTAAACTAAAACCTTTAGTTTCTTTTTCGCTTTCTCTGGTTGTAGCTTGTGCTTCATTATTATCTATGTTCTTGGTTTGTGTTGTATGATTTACTTCACACACACCTAGGATTTATTTTTCCTAAGTTTATTCCTTGTTTATTATTCATAATTAGCCATTATCCAGTCTCCAATATTTTAGGGGAGAATATTCCACCTGGAGAATATTCTCTTTCAGTTGACACTTCAGTTGGACTAGTTGAGTTGAGTTTAGATGTTGCATTGGTATAATCACCATGCAACATTGGGATCATCACCATGAAACATTGGCATAATCACCGTCATAATTCGACCTTGCCTTGGTATCATCACCATAGTGGTTCATTAGCCTTGATTCCCTGAGTTAACTCCTCACTACTCTATGTCCAGTCAGTTAACTAAAGACTAGTTGACTAGTTAACTCAACTAGATGGTAGTTCACTCCCATAACTGCCTGAGATACTAGAATAGGTGGAACTTCACTTTTGTAATTGTTGGTGTGTGTAAATATCACTCTATACCACCACTATGGTGCATTGTGTCACCTCAATTCGAACTCATTGAGACATATAGATTATATCATGTGTAAAGTATTCATTATTCATAACGGTTAATGAGAATTCTTCCATTCTTTATCTCCTTCTTATTCTTTCTCCAATTATGTCTGAAAATGTGTGTATTATTGTTTATATAGATCTATTTTGTGTAGGTTCAACACATTTACATGGTATCAGAGCTGATGGACTTCTAAGGAAAAGATACACCAAAATTGTTTGCAGGTACAAAAGATTGAAGACATCGGAAAGATGGAATTCCAAAAGGAATTCATTCTTACACCTTACAACTATTTTGCATGGAAGGAGAAAATAGCCATACATCTCCAATCCAGAGGGTTTTATAGGTTAACCATGAATACATATACAGAGCCTACATCAGCCATAGAAAAATCCAAGTACTTAAATTGCATGGATGAGGCACTCGGAACAATTTGTAGTCTCATTTCTCCTAATCTCCTTTTTCACATATCTTCCTGTAAGACTCCCAATGAAGCCTGGAAAATATTGGAAGGGATATTTGGAAAATAGGATGAGATGAGGGAACACATGCTAGAGGTGGAGCTACTCACATTGGATCCAAAAAGATTCGAAAATATCCAATATTGGTTTACAAAATTCAATGATTTACTGTCACAACTCAAAGCTTGCGGGGTTGATAAATCAACGAAGGAGAAACAAATGGTTCTCACCATTCTCTCCAAGATTGGTCTTGAATTATTTGTATTCGTATCTACATTCCATACTATCATATTCACCTCTGGAGCCACCTGGAAGACGCCTTCTCTTGAGGACTTTATCAAATCCTTGACACATGTTGATGACTGTGTACTCATGAGGACTGTGTACTTTATTCATTATTCACAACGGTTAATGAGAATTCTTCCATTCTTTCTCTCCTTCTTCTTCTTTATCGAATCTTGAGGACTGTGTACTCATGTTGATGAAAGTAATATGATATGGCTTGAAAGTTTTGGATATTTTAATTTCAGATACATGCAACAGCTTAGCAAGCACAAATTAGTTGATGGTCTACCAAAAATCCATTTCTTAAGGGGAGTATGCGAGGGATGTGTTGTCGAGAAACACCCTCAAGAGAAATTCGACAAAGGAAAGTCTCAGCGAGATTCCACACCTTTAGATCTGATCCAGAGTGACCTTATGGGTCCTTTTCCGCATCCATCCATCAACAAAGCGAGGTTTGTTCTCATTTTTTTTAATGATTTCTCACATTTTATTTGAATCTACTTTCTCAGGCAAAAATATGAGGTCTTTCAACACCTCAATGATTTCAAAGCCTTGGTTGAGACACAGTCCAGAAAGAAGATCAAAGTCCTTTGAGATGATAATGGGGGAGAGTATGTAAATCATGAGATCCATAATCTTCACCATGAGGTAGGGATTCAGATGAAACATTTAGTTCCCTATACTCCTCAGAAAAATGGAGTTGCTGAGCGGAAAAAAACTATCTCTAAAGGAGATGGAATCTTTCATGTTGCATGTAAAGTCACTACCACAGAGACTATGGGCCAAAGAACTTAACTATGCAACATACATCCAAAACAGATTTCCTAATAGATTTGTCAAGGATAAGACCCCCTACGAGGCTTAGAGCAGCCTCAAACTAGAAGTGGCCCACTTTCGCATTTTTGATTCACGTGCATGGGCCTGGATTCACTCTGAAAAGAGGAAGGCACTTGATCCACATAGCACTGAGTTCATTTTTGTTGGATACCCTAATGGTGTGAAGGGATATCGGCTTATTGATCTTTCCTCTGACCGACTCATCATTGAGCATAGTGTCCAATTTGAGGAAAGTGTCTCGCATGTACCTCAACAACCACATGTAGACACCTTCACTCTTCCAATTGTCCGAGATGATGAGCATGCACATGCCGACTCTTCTTCAGATGAGAGTTCTAATTCAGAGGACTCAGAGGATTCAAAGTCAGATTCAGATTCAGTACAGTCATATGTAGAGTTAGAGAATCCAGATGTAGTTGCAGAGCCAGAGCAGAGGCCCAAGTGGGCACAAACTACTCTTCAGGATGCAAGGGATCTCATAGGTGATCCAGATGATACTAGGAGGACTCAATCTAATTTCAAGGAGCCTCCTGTTGCACTCACTGTCACTAAACCATTGCCTTCCAGGCATCCTTTCTTGGTTTAGTCTTCAGATCCACAGTCTTATGGAGAGGCTACTAGAAATCCCTTTTGGGAATCTTCCATGCAAGAGTACAACTCCCTCCTCGAGAACTAGACTTGGGATCTAGTTCCCCTTCCTTCTGGGAGGAAACTTATCAGATGAAGATGGGTCTATAGGACCAAGATTGTAGTGTATGGATAGATCAGGAGATACAAAGCCAGGAGTGTCGCCAAAGGATTTCAGTAGGTTCATGGTATTGACTATGATGACACCTTCGCTCTAGTAGCGAATATGGATTCCATTTGATTGGCCCTTGCCATTGTGGCAACCAAGGGATGGGAATTCCATCAGATGGACATGAAGAATGCATTTCTTCATGGTGATCTCTCTAAGGATATCTACATGGAGAAGCCCCATGAATTTATGCAATACTCATATTTGGTTTGTCGATTGAAGAAGTTACTTTATGGCCTCAAGCAGGTTTCGAGGGTATGGTATCCCAAGATGGACTCCTAACTGTTGTCACAGAAATTTGTACATTGTAAATCAGACCCAAATGTATACATGCTCATGATGGTTGATTCACTTTTACTTTTAGTTCTGTATGTCGATTATTTGTTGATCATGGGTTGCTCGACTTCAGTGATTGTTGCAGTCAAGAGGATTCTACATGACAGGTTTTTTATGATGGAGATGGGTCTACTACACTTTTTCCTTGGAATCAAGATCAGTCAGGATGCATCAGGCATCAAACTGTCTCAGGCCAAGTATGCACGAGATCTCCTTGAGAGATTTCACATGACAGACTGCAAGTCTTCTCCGACTCCTTTCCTATCAGGAGTCAAACTTGAGGATGGAGGGGAGACTCCACTGGTTGACAACACACTATACAGATAGCTAGTGGGGATCTTGGTGTATCTCACACACTCCACACCAGACCTCTCATATGCAGTTGGCACAGTTTATAGGTTCATGCAAGAGTTGCATGAGCTACATTCGAAAGCTACAAAGCATATCCTTCGATATGTACAGGGCACCATCACCTTTGGGATTCACTATGAAATAGACTCTACATTAGATCTCATTGGGTTTACTTATTCCGACTGGGCTGGCGATAGCATTGATTGCAGGTCCACATCTAGTTACTCACTCAGTATTAGTTCCGGGCCTATCTGTTGGTCAAGCAAGAAGCAAGCTGCCATTGCTCTATCATCAGCCAAGGAAGATTACAGAGGGGTAGTTAACATAACCATTTAGGCTATGTCATCAGCCAAGGAAGATTACAGAGGTAGTTAACATAACCATTTAGGGCCATGGTTGCCACAACATTTTCTCACCTAGTTGGGCATTTAGTTTCACCCACTGATCGTCATCTCAGGAAACTGAGCACTGTTCTCCTGGGTAGATCCAGCTCAGATGGCACTTATGAATCACATCGAGAGATCCCATGCACTATGACCGGGAATTTGCACATGAGGGGATCATCGAATTTCATTTATTTCCTTCAACATAACGCATTTACATTCTTCAACAAGACCTTCACTGGTGTAAAATTCCATTCTCCTCGTGAGGTCATCTTGGAGGAAGGACATAGTTGCCTCAGTAATTGTAGTTCTACTTTACATACATTGTTCCTTGAGGGGGTTTCTCCCATGAGGTTTTCCCTCCTTCCTTCACTTTATTTTCAATGTATCTTTGTACTTGGATACCTAACATGGCCTCTTTGCTGGGACCCAATCTTTATTTTAACCATAGTGATGTTTACAAGTGTTGGATACCACAATACCAATTCCAGACTTATTTTTCCTACACATTCCTTTGTTTGCCATTCATAATTAGTCATTATCTAGTCTCCTATTTTAGGGGAGAATATTCCACCTGAGAATATTCTCTTCAAGCTGGACACTTCGGGCTTTGATTAGTTGTGTTGAGTTTAGATGTTGCACTGAGATCATCACCATGCAACATTGGGATCATCACTCATCCCACTAACCTTGCCTTGGTATCATCACCAGAGTGGTGCATTAGCCTGATTCCCCGAAGCAACTCCCCTTTCACTACTCTTTTTTTCAATTAGTTAACTAAAGACTAGTTGACTAGTTAACTCTCCAACTAGGTGGCAGCTTCACTCCCATAACTCACCGAGAGACTAGAATAGTGGTTCACTCCCCGTGAATCACGGTGTGTGTGTCCAAATCACTCTTATACCACCAATATGGTTCATTGTTTCTCCTCAAGTCGAACCACTCATTGAGATATACAAAGTATATCATGTGTAAATTATTCATTATTCATAACGGTTAATGAGAATTCTTCCATTCTTTCTCTCCTTCTACTTCTTTCTCCAATTCTCTCTACAAATGTGTGTATTATTTTTTAGCTAGATCTATTTTTGCACATTAAACACATTTACATGTGTTTCTAGGGTTTCAAGAATTTTATTTTGGGCAACTTATTTTTCAACTAGTGGTTTAGTAACCAACTAGTGGTGAAGTCGGGTTCTAAAGCCCCTACAAAAGTCACCTTCGCTGCAGGTTGAGAGGGTTTAAATTCTGTTGGAACCTTATGATAAAGTTTGTTAAATCTCTGAGTAAATTCTAGAACCGACTCAGAGTACTTTATCAATGCTCAGAATTCAATCAAGTAGTAAATATGGTCTTTCACTTCTCTCCACTGTCTTAAAACAACATTTTCTAAATCATCGTAGGACCGAAGGGATCCTACCAGGAGTCCTTGAAACTAGATTCTTACTTTCCCTTTGAACGTTTGAACTAAAATCCTGGAATAAACATCTTCATGCTCAATCCCTAATATATCATCAAATTGATCGAAAAAGGTGATATGCCCTATGGAAGTTAAATTTCCTTATCCCGTAAATTTTGGTAAGTTCTTCATATAATTTTTAGGTAAATCATGAAGGGTGGGGGCAAGAACCAAGGGAGCGTATATGGCCGCTAATTTTGAAAAAATCCTAGTGGGTGGAGGTTGTCCTTGACCACCTCCCCCTCCACCGCCACCTCCTCTAGCACCACCTCCAAGGACAGTCATTGAAAGTCTAGGGGATGAACTTCGGGAATTAAAAAGAGGGTTTTCAAAAACTTCTACAGACCGAAGTGGAAACTTTCAACTTCCTCGGGATGCGATGAAGGGAAATATGGAAAATGATCATTAGGGAAAGTAAAGTCTAGAAATGGAGAGAAAGGAAAACATGGATTGGTTTCTTTAGAGTTACAAGATGTATATAAGGTGAACCACTAGAAGACAAATTGGGGTATAAAGTACACTCTTCATGATTTCAGAGAACTGAAACCTTTTCTTCGGGTGAGGATGGGGTAGATAGAAAAGTAATGATAGCGAGTATAGAAGAGGATCTTTTATTCAAACTGTTTGGAGAATCAGAAGTGTCAATTTCAATCTTTATTTCGGATACAAATTCCTCTAGGTTGTTGTGCCTAACCTCATACTGGCTAGTCAAGGCCTCTGTAGAGGGTGTTTGTTTAATATTATTTTCAGGGGTTGGTTCTTCAATCGGAACCTTAGTATTAACTTGTGTGATTTTCGGTTGGTATTTCTTACCTATCGATGTGGTAGTCGACTTGAGGTATCCCTTTGGTTTTAATCAATTTTTGGGATCAGACATAGGTGTGGTCTACCTATCGTCTGGATTGCTTCTGGTATTCTTTTGATTAAATGCCATCTTATTTGTAGTGGAGTCTCCAAGTGAAAAATAAAAAATAGTTGTAATTCAGTGTTCAACCTTCATTCACTATCAAAGATAGAATCTCACCTTGTCATTCTCCCGGGGAAAAATAACTTTGTTTCTCCATCCCTGGCAACGACACCAAAAATATGTTGTTCCTGAGATTAAACTTAAGGCTCAAAGAATAATGTCAGGCATCATGAATGTTTTTTAGTGTGTTTTAAAGTGCTTTTTCTACCTTAGTTGTATGAGAAAAATTCCTTAAATGAAATTGACAGTTTGACATCACAGAGGTCGTATTTCATATCTGAGTCGAAATTGCAATATCGAATGGTATGAGATGAAAATAGAAAACTGTAAAACATAGAAGGGAATCAATTACTAAAGAGTCCTACCTTGTTTTCAATAGAGGAAAATATATAGTGTAACCTTGAATAACACATAAAATGCAGTAATCTACACAGTAAGAAAGTCTTGATTTACTCACAATAAATGCAGAGGAAAAGTTGCTTACTTAATAAATTACTAATAGCTTGTGATTACAGTAGTTGTTGTACTAAATTGGAACCAAACATTTATCAAGGAATACATAAAGGAATGCTGAGAAATGGAAAACAAAAGAAACACATAACCCAGATTTAAGAAAACTTGGAATCTCTGTCTGCACTTGTATTAATACTCTATAAGGATAGTTTTCTCTATTATAATCGGCAAGAAGCAGCCATAAATAAGTCTTTAATCTATTTTTTTATACAAAATGGTCTCAACTCAAAATGGTTGGACTTTTCATAATTCTAAAAATACTAAATTTTACAATATGTAAAACTAAAAACTTCCATTGGCCTTCTCCTCTATCTCTTCGTTTGCTAGCAGAGGCGTTTCTTCTCCTCATCCTTTACTTGGAAATAGTTGTCATCTGATCCTAAACTGTATGAGTCATATTCACATGTTTTGTCATTTGTTTCCATATGTTTTGGATTTCCCATATTCGACACATTAGATGCATCTTCTCACTAATTGTACCACCAACCAAGAAGGTGCAGTTGCCTCATTTTCTTAAAAAATGTATAACTTATTTTCTATCTAGGGAAACCTTTCCTATATCTTCTTTTCTCCCAAATATGTGTCCTGTAACTCCATGCTTGGACTTAGTATCCATTTTTTTATTTGGATAAGATCAATTTGGTTCATTTACTGGATGATCATCATGGCCTCTTTTTTCCTTGTCCTAAAGTTACATTGGTTCCTTGCTATGTCAATATTCCCCAAGGCTTCAGAGATATTATTTCCTTCAACATAAAGTAGACCTTTGTCTAGTGAAGATATTTCTTCTAAACAAGATTTGTGTACCTCTCTGGCCAATATTTTTCTTTCGGAAATATTTGATTCCCAGGCCTTCAAAATTATGTTACGTCTAGCTTTCTAAGATAGAGATAGTTTAGAAGTTGTAGATACATAATCTTTTGGTACTAGAAAGACAACCTTTTGAAACTTATCCCAAGTTGCACGAGCTTCCCTTTCTTTAATGTAAATGTTATTTAGGGAAAGGTCTACCACCCAGTAACAATTTTGAATGGCTTCCACTTTTGTAAAATGATCTTGTTGGGTTGATTCTGGATTCTGATGTACTTCCAATGCTTGAGCTTGGAAAGATGCCATATCTATTGTTGTACCTTCAGCCAAGTATATATTGCCTTGTATTTTCTTGAATAATTCTTTTTGCTGAGTGACCAACCCTCTGTTGTCCTGTGAGATTTGATGCATCTCATCGAGGTTAGATTTCAGTTGTTGGATCTGATGTCTGTCATCGGCTATGACGTGTTCAAACTGTTTGTTCATCTTATTTCTGACATCCCTTTCCATGGTCGTCATCTAGTCTTTCAACTTCCTTACCAAAAAATTTATGTGTTTCAGCTAATTCGCTAGATTTTCTACTAAACATTGATTGACCATGACAAAGGCACCTAATGAGCCTGCCATCTCCCTAGAGAATTTTGTATCATCTAGACCTTATCCATCATACAACATTCTTTGCCTTTTGACTGTTGTACCATATTTTTGATGCGCTTCTCTTTTAACTATGGCCCTTCTCTTCTTACTGAAAAAGAAGTCCGAAGGAGGCATTTCTTCGGCTGAAATCGGAGTAAGGTCCTCTATAAATATGACTTGGTCATTGGGATTTCCTTGACTTGAATGTAAAGGTGTTAATGACATAATGGGGCTACCTATCTCTATGGACGGTTGTTGCTTTGTTGTGTTGGTGTCTAGTTTATCTTGTGTAGACAACGATGTATCCTGTCCCTTTTTTTGAAAATCTTCAAGATGAGTTGTTGTTTGAGTGCTTGGTGGGTTTGGTAATGAAGTCTCCACTCCCTGCATTGAGACTTCAAGATTCTTTGGATTTTCCTCAGTACTTTGTTGGTCAAAAATTCCTGCCTCTAATACCTGAGGCGTAGCTTCCTATGTAGATGAAGGTGTTATTGGCTCCCCTTGTAATACCTTTGGAAAACTATTATTTCTATGCTTCTGAAAATTGTCAAAATTGGCTAATTGATTGGGAGACAGAGTTCAGAATCTACTCAATACTTTCTCATATGACCAAAATCCCCTAAACACTTCTTCCTGAGGGGAAATCTCGTGCACATACTTCCTTAAATTGTATTGATCTAGGTGAGCTTCCACGATCTTATGGGGATCATGCCTCTTAAACTCAATATCAACTAACTTGATGTATTCTAGAGCTGCAACCTCTTAGCATACCAACCGATCTGGTTAAAATTTTGGGAGAGCATGGAGGGGAACCACGCACCCAAAAACCCTTATATAGGAAAAGTTTTCCTCAATATACCAGTTTGCTATTTTTCCTAGGTTATCCATGATTCTGTCTGAAATTCTGGGAGGTGGGAAACCGTATAGGGTGATATGAATCGACACCACTGCATAATGATAGATTTCATAGAAGAAATATCTAGATTTGTCATCCCACAACTTGGAGTGATAGAAATGGATAGGCTCAGAGTTGGTCGGGTTCTAACTCCATCTCATCAGAGGGAAAGGAGTGATAAAAAAAGGGCATCCATGATGTATGCCGACATGTAGAAAGGAGCAAGTTTCCCTTTGGAATTTGTCAATTGGTACCCTGTGATTTCTTTGGCCAGGTTGCTTGATAACATCTTGGCCTAGTTGAAAGAATATCCCTCAACCACTTCTTGCATAATTGGTACCCATGCCAGCAGAAAATGAGAGGAGTCCTTTTTCCTGAATATCCTAAATAGAATCTATAGCACCACTTTTAACTCACTACTGTGTAGGTGTTACTATGTGGAATAAAAACATTCTCACTCACAATTAATCACATGCATTCAAAACAAGTTAAACATATTCAACATAGAGTAATCATATGATTTACTACCATAATCAACAATCAATACTATTTAACTTCAATTCATATACACAACAGAATACATGATGATTATAAAACATAGAGATACAAAAACATAATTAAAGCATCATCTGGTACTTATCTTTGAATAGTGGTAGATTCCACCAACCAAGTGCAGGCCTTCCATGAACCTCCCAGCCTTAGACCGCACTGCTCATCATATCAACAGTGGGTCACCCCCGAGCTAGGACTAAGCTCCACCCCAAGACAAGGAATCCTAGGCTAGGCTGAGGTTACAGGGAAACAACACACAGCCACAAGGATGGGATTCTCTTCCAGGAACCTCTCACACTCATTGCCCACAAACCATCATTCCCCACATGCCTGTTCCACCCCAGGAGTATACACCTTCTCTGTCACCTAGACAGTCCTTTGGCTGCTAACCTCCCTTGCCTTGGGTTACAGCAATAGGCCAGACTAGAAGTCTCTAGGATTTGTGGCAGCTACAAGGTTCCTTCCAAGAGTTCTCTCCTTCCTCTGTACACTCTCTCTCCTGGAGATAGTGTTGCTCCACTGTCCAACAAGCCACACACAGTCCAGCACTACGTGGCCACAACAATCAACAGGGGAAAATGACGCGGCTTTCCTACAGGCTCAACAATGGCTGAATGTCTCACACTCATGACTTTGGGATAGAGACCCCACACATAGGCTCGATCTCAGATAGAGGATACACACAGATTCTCCAAACGAACACAGATTTTTCAGTTCAGAAGATGTATGATGTTTTTCTGCAGAGGTTGGATCCGTCATACCGCTCAGAGGTCATACGCACTTAGGTCGTCAGGTGGAATGGAGGAGAACCCCCATCATGTATCATCTTCGCCATTTTATTTGCATGGGTCGGGGCTGACACTTGTCACCCTGGAAACTGCATGTGTTTTCCCAACATGCATCACCTTCCTCATGGTTAGGAGCTTAGGATAAAACATGAAATTCTCGTGCCTTTTTGGAATAATATTAAAATATTATTCCTAAGGCTGAAGCCTCCTAGGCTTAACACTTAGCCCCTTTTCCCACCTTCCAACCCCTAATCCCTTGCCTTCTCTATGGAAGCTCAGTCCCCCTTCAGTCAGTCATCGTGGTCAGTCTGCACCTGGTGGTGTTTACAATTTTTTATTAATTGTTCTACATGATTACATATACAACAACAGGCTCCTCACCTTCAACACTTAGGCTCCCTAGTCTAACAAACACATAAGCCACCAGATTATAAAAACTTGGCTCACCAGCCTATAAAATATAATTACAATTCCTTTCAGAACATGATTTACAACAAGGCTCGGCCTTGGGGACACTACAATCCCCCTCCCCTTATTTCTGCACTGTCCTCAGTGCAACTTACACTGTCTCTGCAAGCCTTTC
>SNQJ01S0048384.1:111625-126967 GCA_010110895.2 Picea sitchensis | reverse complement strand
TGATCCCATGTCATGTCCTCAAGACCGTACCAGGTCCACTAGACCTTTACAAGCTCTATAGCTCGATTCCAGAGTTGTTTTCTTTTCCTGTCCAATATGCGCAGAGGATGCACTTACAGGACACCTTCTGGTTCCACCTGAATCACATTCCAATTGATAACATGATTAGCATCAGGTACATATTTCTTAAGCAATGAAACATGAAACACATTATGTATAGTCATAGATGCAGGTAATGCAATCATGTATGCAACTGGCCTAATCCTTTCCAGGATCTCAAATGGCCCACAAAATCTTGCTGCCAATTTGGTGCAACTTCCCAACTTTAGGGAACTCCTGTTAGTCTTCACTTTCAGGAAAACATGGTCACCCACTTTGAATTCTCTATGGGTTCTATTACTGTCAGTGTAACTTTTCTGCCTATCCTGGACCTCTTTCAGATTCCATTTAATTTTTATCATTTGATCTTCCATCTCTTTGAGCAGTTCAGGCCCAACTACTGCTTTGTTAGCTGGATTATCCTAGCTCACTAGAGTGTTGCACTTTCTTCCATAAAGTGCTTCAAATGGGCTCATCTTCAATGATGCATTTTACCCATTATTGTAGGTGAATTCTACCAAATGTAGGTAGTCTTCCCACCTTGATGGTTTATCCATCACATACATTCTCAGTATGTCTTCTATTACCCTGTTCACCCTCTCTATCTGACCATTAGACTTAGGATGATACGTTGTACTAAAGTTCAAATTCGTTCCAAATCCTTTGAATAGTCCTTTCCAGAAATTTGAAGTGAATTTCGAGTCCCTATGAGACACAATTGTCTTAGGAATTCCATGCAAGCGTGCAACTTATTTTAAAAATATATCAGCAACATCAGCTACCCTGTGGGTGGTTTTTAGTGGAATAAAATGGGCATCTTTAGTAAGCTTGTCCACCACCACCATGATTGAATCATGTGTCTTGCTTGTTCTAGGTAGTCCGGTGATAAAATCCATTGTTACCACGTCCCATTTCCATTCAGGAATGGGTAAAGGCTGCAGCAACGCTATTGGGTGCCTATGCTCAGCCTTAACCTTCTGGAACTCCATACATCTGGTGATGTATTCAGTGATTTCCTTCTTCAGACCCAGCCAAAATTAATGGCTTTTGACTGCTACCATAGTTTTCTGGTATCCAGTATGTCCAACATAAGCCACGTTATGCATTTGTTTCAGAATTGCTAGCTTCAAATCTCAGACATTGGGTACATACACTCTGTTTTTATACAAAAGTAAGCCATCAGTTCCCAAGGTGTAACTTTCCTTGGTCTGTGGTCTCTCATGCTGTTGTATATTTACTACTAAACCTTTGTACTGCAAATCAACATTTGCAGCTTCCAAAATTCTATCTTTAATCTCAATCCTGTACATGCTAATGGCTGTAGCATGTAATTTGTGCACTTTTCTGCTGAGTGCATTAGCCACCTTATTTTCTTTCCCTTTGATATGCTTGATATCAAATTCATATTCACACAGAAACTCTAGCCATCTGATTTGCCTAGCATTTAAAGTCGGCTGATCAAGTAAATACTTTAGACTGTTATGGTCTATTCTCAACTCAAATATTTTTCCCATCAGGTAATGTCTCCATTCCCTCAATGTGTGGACGATTGCTACTAGCTCTAAATCATGAGTGGCATAATTCCTCTCATGCTCCTTCAACTTTCGGAACTCGTAACAAACTACAAATCCCTCTTGGCTGAGAACTCCTCCCAGTCCCTCCTTACACGCATCAGTGCACACTACGTAATCCTTATTTGGATCTGCAATCTTCAGGATTGGAGCGCTGGTTAGCAGATGCTTTAATCGCTGGAAGCTGCTCTCACATTCTTCTTTCCACTGGAACTTCTTCTCCTTCCTTTGCAAGGAAGTGATATAATGAGCTATCCTTGAGAATCCGGCTATAAAACTTCTATAGTAGCCTACCAGACCCATAAAAGATTTAATTTCCACCACATTCCTTGGCGCTAACCATTCTCAAATGGTCTCAACCTTTTCAGGATCCACAACTATCCCTTCCTTTGATATAATGTACCCCAAGTAATGAATCTGCCTTTGATAAAATGAGCACTTGCTCAGTTTTACGTATAGCTGGTGTTCTCTCAACACCCGTAGCACCATTCTCAGGTGTTGCTCATGTTCTTCCTCTATCCTGGAATACACCAAGATATCATCTAGGAAGACTATGAAAAACTTGTCCAAATAATCTCTGAACACTCCATTCATTAAGCACATGAAAACAACAGGTGCATTGGACAGCCCAAATGGCACCATCGTGAACTCATAATGACTGTACCTTTTTCTAAAGGTGGTCTTGCTGATGTCCTCATCATTTATTCTCATTTGGTGATATCCTGATCAAAGATCTATTTTTGAAAATATTTCTGCATCCTTAACTGATCAAAAAGATCATCAATCCTTGGCAGAGGATACTTGTTCTTGACAGTTACCTTATTCAACTACTGAAAATCAATGCACAGCCTCAACGTCCCATCTTTCTTCTTCATGAATAGGACCAGGGAACCCCACGGTGACACATTGGGGTGAATGTATCCCTTCTTTAGTATCTCTTCAAGCTACAATTGCAACTCTTTCAGCTCTGGCATACTCATTCTATAAGGAGCCTTCGAAATTGGAGCTACTCCAAGCATCAAATTTATAGAAAAATTGATGTCCCTCTTCGGAGGTAGTCCAGGTACCTCCTGAAATACGTCCTTGAACACTTTGATTACCTTGTGGTCTTCCAGATTCGAGACTATATATCGGGATGCTTCTTCCACCCGAGCTGCAAATAATTGACAGCCTTTCTAGTAACATTTCTTCAGTTGCATGGCTGAGATTTCCCTAATAGCCACGGCTCTGGGAATTGCTTGGAATGTTACCTAATTTCCCTCTTCGTTCAGGCATGTAAACCTCTTGTTACAACAGTCCAGAAGGGCATGGTGCTGGTCCAACTAGTCCATCCCAATTAAGAAATCGTATGAGCCTAAAGGCAGAATGTTCAACTCAGCCTTAGTGCTCATTCCTTTCATGTCTACTGAACAGGAATTAACTAATTCAGTGACCTTCCTTTTGGTTCCTATGGCCAACTTCACTAGCCAAGACTTTTCATGTTTGCTTCTTGTTAAATGCAAACTTTCCACCACTCTAGGATCTATATAACTGNGTGGCTAGCCCCTGAGTCAATTAAAATAACAAGTGGTTAGTTGTTGATCGTACCTTCCACTTCAATCATGTGCGACTGAAATTTTGCTTGCTTGTTGTCCAGGGCTGCATAGATCCTCAGCATTCTGCTGCCCATATCCTCCACTGTTTCATCTTGCTGAACAGTATGGACAATTCTCTCTTTATCTTTTCTGTGGGGGTAGTCTCTGTACCTATGATTCCCTTTACAACCCCAACACTCCATAGGTGGTGGTCTTTGCATTTTCTCACTCCCTTCAACTTTCCTGGGCTCTCTAAAAGATGACTGTCCTCAAGGACTGTTCCTGAAAAAGGGAGGCCTGTTTCCCTTTTGCCTTTGTTCTTTATTAAAACTCTTCTGGTCATCCCAAGCCTTCCGAAAGGTAGGCTTTTCTCTTTGTTGTTCATATAAGCATTTCTCCCTTCTTATGGTTTCTTCCATGGTATTAGGATCGTCATATTGAATCTTGTCACCAATGGAAGGTGGCATTCCACTCAGATACCTCGGAATTTTGACAGCCTCATCTTTGATGAACGAAAAAGCCTCATCTTTGATGAACGAAACATACTTCATTAGTTCCAGAAAACTTTGTTCATACTCATCAATGGTCATGCTGCCTAACTTGAGTTCGAATAACTCCTTCATCTTTCTCTCATAGTATCTTTTGGTCAGGTATTTCTTCTCAAAATACCTCTTAAACTCCTTCCATGTGACCTCTTTCTCTCTGATGTGTTGCACCTGCACCAACTGATCCCACCACATGGATGCTTTTCCTTTCAGCTGGTACATTGAAATTCTACCTTCTTCATGGGAAGAATAATTCTGTAGTTGGAATTATTTCTTCATACCCAACAACCATGTTTTGGCATCTTCTTCCTTCTTATGTTCACCATCGAATGTAGGCGGTTTAATCTTATTGATTTCCCCTTTCAATTCATCCCTTCCATTGTTTCGGTGTTTTCTGGTAGGGGATGGGCTTGAACTACTGTGTGTCTCCTTGCCAAAATGCTTCAAGGAGAGATGGTAATGTCTGCTACCACTCCTCGATCTTATTCTCCTCTTAGGGGTTCTGACACTTCTTGATATGCTTGTTTCACTCTCTTTTTCCAATTTCTTTTCTATTCTTTCCAGGCTCTTCAACATTTTTAAGTTGAATTCACCCTGCTGATCCCTGATTTTCATGAGCTTTTGGCTATTAGCTCAGTGAGCCTGGGTATCTTTCTGCAATTTTTCAATGAGTTTCATCATGCATTTGTTCCTTCGACTCCCAAGTTGACATCCTTTCCTTCTCTTTCGTCTTCTATTTCAGAGGCAATCTGCACCTCTTCCAATTCGATACTTGGTGTTAGTTTTCAGCTGTCCTGACACTCATTGAACTCTGCACACACAGCGTGCAATCAACCGAAGTTTGTCAGGCCCTTAAACCTTCAAGAAAACTTACAACATTCATAAGCCAACATGAAAAAGAAAAATGTTTTTACTTCACAATTTTTCTGAGCTTTGTACGGCTCTGCAAATTTTGAGACTTCGAAACTTCGAAATCTCGGTCCATGAAGATCCAACAGTTAAATATTCGTAACCAAAGTCACCCTTTCAAAAATCACGATCTCGCGAGTTCGTGAGTCGAAGACCCTCGACTCATTTCCTCCAAACATCGATACCTAAGATGTGATACGGGTATGTCTCCCTCCTCGTTAGTGCCTGCTACACATGACCGTAGGCTAGGGCTAAGTGCTAGCACTTCTTTGCTAGCTTGTGACTTCACGAGTTGGAGTGTTGAGCCTTCATGCTCCTCCTTTGTGAATTCTGAAATCGCGAATTACTTTATTCTCTGAGCCCACAACACAGCTATCGCCCTTCACCACAGTGGCACATGGTACATTCAGGAGGGTCCACATCACCTTTGGTGATGTCTTTAGGTCCCGCCACTCTTGCCTATATTCTCGACTCACTAGCATGTGGTACACATTCATGCGCCCACATCCATTCCAAGCAAAATCCAATGGTTAGGTCCCCTCTCAGATCTACAATGCAGATATTTTCGACATTTATGGGTTTTTGGGAATTGAGAATTTGTGCACCCCACATCTCAAACTTCCATCTGCCGAAATCCTGAAAAAAAAATACGGTTTACTCCTCTGCTGAATCGAACGATCAACTCCCTTCCTACAGTCTACGGTGTAGATCATTTCAGGATTTTGGGTTTCAGGTTTTTGGAGGTGTTCACCTCCCTCACTTCCCATCTCATGAATTTGCGAAATATGAAAGGTTTCATGACTAACTCAAGTGCGACTCCACCAGATCTAATGGTCGATCCTTCCTCCCAGATCTACCACGTAGATCTCCACAGTTTTTCGGGTTTTCGGGATTTCACGTATAGCGATTCCCACACTCCTGTGCATTTCAAAAGGGATTTTATTCCCTGCACACATTTTCCAGATCTGATGGTCATGAGGGTTCACCTTCCCTCTCGAACAGATCCTAAGGCTCTAGCACTGTTGGTGTGGAGTCCTCTCTCCTTGTGGCCATAGACCACACCGGCTGCGGTTTCACACACCACTATGCCTCCTGAGCTTACCAGGGTCCAAAATTGGTCCTCCAGATGCAATTTCGCCTCACACTCTTGGTCCAAAGACCACTCAACTGGCCCATATAGGCTCAGTGTGGAAAACTTGGCTCTGATACCAAGTTGTAGCACCACTTTTCACTCACAACTGTGTAGGTGTTACTACACGGAATAACAACATTCTCACTCACAATTAATCACATTCATTCAAAACAAGTTAAACACATTCAACATAGAGTAATCATGCGATTTACTACCATAATCAACAATCAATACTATTTAACATCAATTCATATACACAGTAGAATAAATGATGATTATAATACACAGAGATACAGAAACACAATTAAAGCATCATCTGGTACTTATCTTTGAATAGTGGTAGATTCCACCAACCAAGTGTAGGCCTTCCATGAACCTCCCAGCCTTAGACCGCACTGCTCATCATCTCAACAGTGGGTCACCCCTGATCTGGGACTAAGCTCCACCCCAAGACAAGGAATCCTCGGCTAGGCTGAGGTTACAGGGAAACAACACACAACCACAAGGATGGGATTCTCTCCCAGGAACCTCTCACTCTCACTGCCCACAGAACCTCATTCCCCACATGCCTGTTCCACCCCAAGAGTATACACCTTCTCTGTCACCTGGACAGTCCTTCGACTGCTAACCNTTCCTCTGTACACTCTCTCTCCTAGAGAGAGTGTTGCTCCATTGGCCAACAAGCCACATGTAGTCCAGCACTGCGTGGCCACAACAATCAATAGGGAAAACTGACGTGGCTTCCCTATAGGCTCAACAATGGCCGAATGGCTCACGGTCATGACTTTGGGATAGATACCCCATGCATAGGCTCGATCTCAGATAGAGGATACACACGGATTCTCTAGATGAACATAGGTTTTTTAGTTTAGAATATGTACGAGGTTTTTCTGCAGAGGTTGGATCCATCGTACCGCTCAGAGGCCGTATGCACTCAAGCCATCAGGTGGAATGGAGGAGAACCCCCATCAAGTCTCATATTCACCATTTTATTTACATGGGTTAGGGCTGACACTTGTCACCCTGGAAACTACATGCGTTTACCCAGCATGCATCACCTTCCTCATGGTTAGGAACTTAGGATTAAACATGAAATTCTCATGCCTTTTTGGAATAATATTAAAATATTATTCCCAAGGCTGAACCCCCCTAGGCTTAACCCTTAGCCCCTTTTCCCACCTTCTAGCCCGTAATCCCTTGCCTTCTCTGTGGAAGCTGAGTTCCCCTTCACTCATTCATCATGGTCAGTCTACACTTGGCGGTGTCTACAATTTTTTATTAATTGTTCTGAATGATTGCATATATAACAACAGGCTCCTAGCCTTCAACACTTAGGCTCCCTGGCCTAACAAACACATAAGCCACCAGCTTGTAAAAACTTGGCTCACCAGCCTATAAAACATAATTATAGTTCCTTTTAGAACATGATTTACAATAGGGCTTGGCCTTTTGGACACTACAGAATCATAGCCACATAGATCATATGGGCATCTAACAATGCTATGACATATATGATGTGAGTGTCGGCTCTGAATTTCTCAGGATGCCCCCACCAATCCTTGATTAAATCAGGGTATTTTTTCCCATACTGTGTGCACTGTTGTTGGTCAAAATCCATTATCAATTCAACATTGTAACTGTATTTAAAAATGGGGGATAATTTATACATTACTTGTATATGCTCCAGTCGAAAATACCCAACAACAAACTTTTTTGAATTGCAAATGATCCTGGTTGAAATGTCGACGTTCTCCAGGGCCCAACCTATCATGTTGTTATACAACATGAGCCTCGACCGCACAACCATCTTGTGTATATATGACTCAGCTATATCCCTGAGTTTAGTTGCATGGGTTTCGATTACTTCGTCGCCTGAATCCTCTAGGAAATTTATCAATATCGAACACCTGTGTCTAGTATTTCACAGTATCTATGGCTCTCGGTGAAGTGTCTGAGAGAACATATGTGTTCAAATTTACTCTCTCATCATTTGCTTTATCCATTTTTCATGGTGCCATGATATTAATGAAATCATAACTGTGTTACCTGCTATAGGATAATGTGTGAGCTTATGCAGTTGGCTTGAAACTTGTTATTTTGCGAGAATGAAAATATAATTCAAAATCCAATATTATTATTCACCTTAAGCATATTGATTTATGAGTACCTTTACCGACGAAAAATTAATTTACGTTAATGAGGAAATCTAGGGAGCGATCTGCAATCTATATTGAAATCCTTGCCATTGATTTGTGATTAATGCCATAAATATTGGTGGTTCGTGATCGAGAACTTGGATGAAACAGGTTTGAAAATTCCCGAATCATGAATTCATGAGAAATTAATTATGAGATAATATTGTTTAAGATATTAATTAATCATGTTTAACTTTAAACAATTTTGGGTATTCAGGCTTTGAGATTTCAATGAGTAGTTTGAGATAGAATCCCCGAAACCTGAAACTGCGAAATGATTAATTATCGGATAATGGTTTTTAGTTTTAATTAACCTCTTTTAATTTTGAAATGTTTCGGTAGTTCGGACTTCGAAGATTTCAAGATGTGAGGGATGATAAACGTCTAAACTTCTGAAGTATGAAGTTATTAACCATCTTTAATCAAGATTAACTTAATTAATTAAGATTTTATATTTCAGGATTTTACCGCTTTGTGGATTTGAAAGTTAGTTCCTTATTATATTCTTCAAAGGCTATTACCTGTAGTGATGTGTTGAATATGACATCATTTTAGATGACGTGTCGAGGCCGGGGGGTGCTAAGTGTTAATTAGAATCATGTGAATCTTTAGATTAAAAGCTCAGAGAAAGGTGCCATGTGTTGACTCAGGGAAGATTTAAAACGTACATGATTACCATGAAACATGTCTTTCAAAAGTTGGTGAAAAAGTGATAACGGATATATTCGGGTCTCGGTCTTTTTAAAGTTATGACTAGTTGAAATGCCTGAAGTGCGAAGCTTTGAAGAAGAATCTGGCAACTTAGCTCTTTAACCATTTGATGGCTCCACAAATATGGAGAGATTTAGGATCGTTTGATTCTATGGAAGACTTCATCAATGATGTATATCATGTGCATCTTATTCTTATTTAACCAGGAATGAAATTTATTCAAAGTCCAAAAGCTTAGAAATATATATATGTTCCAACACTCCCCACATCCGAAGAAGGGAAAAGGCATCCCCAACCCACATAGCAAGAGACAGAGAAAATAGGGCCACTCTCAGGACAACCAATCCAATCCACAACAAAATAAGGGCAATGAAAAGATGAAGAAGGAAACAGGAAAATGGTGTGAGTACCATAAAATCCCTTGGCACAACACTGAACAATGTTGCTCCAAGCAGTCACTCATGGTCGATATGAAGGCTTCCGAGTCAAAGGCCAATTTTGATTATGAATCAAATCCCGAAGGAGGGAAGCAGATTATTGATGCTAAACCCAGTGCCACTGTCATTACCACCAAAGTCCAACCAAGCTAACCAGAAGAACCAGAGAAAGGGGAATGCCTCATTTCATTGTTGATAGAGGTAGTCAGAAGAACCTGATTTCAACAAAGGTCATCAAGCAACTAGACTTTCCAATGACACTGCACCCACAACCCTACACTTTCGGCTGGCTTTGCCAAGGAAGAGATCTTTGTGTTAGCCAACTGTGTCATCTACCCTACAACATCAAGCCTTTCAAAGATGAGGTATTGTGTGATATTTATTCTCTTGAAGTTTGTGATGTTCTTTTAGGAAAACCATATTTGTGGAAGCTTCATGTTGTGTATGAGTCTAGACCACACAATGTTATTATTACTTTGGGTAGAAAATTGTATAGGATACTAGAGGTAGCGTTGCCTACCGCTATTTCTTTAATCTCTGCTAAGAAATGTAGTAAGGTCATTTCATATATTGAGAAGTTTGTCTTCTTTATGATCTGTGCTCATAGTAAGCAAAAGGCCATCGCCACATCCATTGCCTCTACACAAAGCCTCTCTTTACAGCAGAAGCAAGTGGAAAATATCATGGAAGAATATAGAGACATCTTCTCCTCACCCACCGAGGTACCGACGCACTGCCAAGTCAAGAATCCAATTGATCTGACCCCTAGTTCACCTCTACCTAATGGAACAATCTATCATCACTCGTTGTTGGAAAATGACGAAATCAAGTGTCATATCCAAGATCTTATTCAAAAGGGGAACATCAGACCTAGTTCCTCCCCTTGCAAAATCCCGATTGTACTGGTCCAGAAGAAGGATTGGACTTGGTGACTCTGCATTGATTACAGATCCTTAAACAAAATCACAGTCAAGAACCGATACCCAATTCCCAAGATTGATGACCCTCTTGACCAACTCAAGGGGAAAACGTTCTTCAGCAAGATTCACCTCAAGTCTGGCTACCACCAAGTTCCCAACGAAAAAACCGATGTATGGAAGACAACCTTCAAATATAAAGAAGGTATCTTTGAATGATAGGTCATGCTCTTTGGATTAACAAATGCACCAACCACTTTCATGAGGTTGATTGATGATGTATTGAGACCCTTCACTAACTCTTTTGTGGTGGTATATTTGGATGACATCGTCATCTTCACCAGAACTTGGGAGGACCACATGCGACATATTCAACAGGTTCTAAGCACTCTGCAGCAACACAAGCTATATGCCAACCCAGAAAAATTATCTTTTGGCATGAACAAGGTCCAACACTTGGGATACATTGTTGATGAGAATGGGGTACTGTTGACGGGCAAAAATGACCGTCCGTCAACTTGGAGAGTGGAACCGGTCCGGGCTTGTCTAAATAACCCAAGCCGTTTGGAATGGACCACCCTGACGAGTTTAACGGCTCCGTTGGCCGCTCTAAGGTATTCAATGAAAACCAAAGAGAGAATTGATCTGAGCTAAACAATCTAACTAAACTAATAAACAAATCAAACTATAACTAAATACAAGAAACTAACTAAAAGAAAGGAAACTAAAAACTAATAAAACAAAGAAAATGAACTAATATACTAATCTAACAAAACAAACTACTAAATAAACTAAAACTAGTTACAATTACTCTAACTATTATATATAAACTACTAATTACTCTTGTAATAACTCAAATCAACTATCTAATTTGTAGCTGCAAAATCACTCATTCACAAATATACATTATAAACAACCTACAGATTTGATTAAAACCTGCAAAACTCAATTGTTCACTGCCCTAAGACAACAAGGAATGTTTTTTTTAATTTTTTGTATTTTATGAAACGGAAATTAACTACTGAAATTAAACAATCTAATATAATTTACTGAAATAAAACAATCTAAGATAAATCTAATTATAATTATATCTAAATTAAACTATTTAATGAAAACAGTAAACACTAAACTAGTTGACCTGGAAACGCTCCAAGTCTGCCCTATGTATGATGACTTCTTAAGCTCGTTGGAGGAAGAAATTCACACCATTTAGTCCTTAAGCTTCTCGAAAATGATCAGTTGCGCTGCTTCTTGAAGTGTTATATAGGACAAACAAGACATAAAAGAATATCATAACAATCTTCTGATTATAAACTCCTGCAATAAGGGAAACCTATTATGCAACAAACTTATACATGATAATTCAATTTATAAAGAAGACAAAGCTATCATTCACAAATTGAATCAACAACTGTTATGTCTTTTATCTATTTGGAAGCAACAAGATATGTATAACAGTAAACAAATTATATCAATTGCATTTGATTTAGATAGCAAAGTAATACTAAACCATAAACAAGATGATATACAAAACCAGGAACAAAGTGTTGATATATTGAAAAGCAAAAGCTATGACAAAACACCAATTCTGCTCCAGTTTGAATCAGAATTACATATCCTTGTTCTCCCACAACTGAGGATCTTATTATTACAAAAACCATAGGTTTATATAGGTTTGTCACAAGGTAAAACATCCTTGTGAATAATAGCAAATTGTTTTACATAATCTGGGCATAATCCCATAATCAACTAAACTAAGCAAATAAAATGCAAGTAGAATCTGTCGATCATCCCCTAACTGCTCATGATATCTATTGCCAATTCGAATTTGCCTGCAATAGAACACAAAGATCAAATTCGAAGGATGTTTTATTAAGAAAACAATAAAAAAATGATTTTACAGACTTAGCTACAGAATCATCTGATTCTGTAGCTAGTCAAAGATAGCAAACAGGACTAGATATAACCAAATAAAATCAAATCCAAAACTAATTACTAATGATTCAATTATTCCTCAGATTTAATCAAATCAAAAAGAGTGCAATCGGGACAGGGTAAGAATACTCTGTTTTTCCAATTGACATAAAATCAAATCAAATCTCAACAAGACTGTTTCATAAATGCAATCAATGGTAAACCAAATCGTATGAGATACAAAATAATCATTATTGATTAGCATAAGATTCATATCGTTTAATCCATTGCCAATATAGAAAGTTGTCACGATTTCAAGCATAACTATATTCATAGAATCCAGCCATATACTTCGTTCACTGAGTTTCAACAGTTCATAGGTATAGTCGTAATTATCATTGACCAATTATAATCATAACAGCAAATTGATATCATTCAATTTAAAGCGCGATATGTAAATAGCATCCTTTGTAATCGGATGAAAATCAAATTCCATGAATATCAACTTGAAAGTCTTCATGTTTGATCACCACACAGTCAACAGACAGAGGCGCGATAATATCGACAGGATTCATGAACTGGGCACTAATCAATACGAATATTCACTGAGCTAATTATAGAAATGAAATCGAAACCTTGAACAGAAGCCAATTCAAACAATAATGAGAATCGAATAAGTATCAGATATGGTTAAAAGACAAAAATAGTTAACCTATTTATCAATCATATTTACTCATAACTAATTCAAATCATACCATGGACTGTATTTGAAAATTGAAATACTAACAACAATCTATCTTTAAAACTATTAACAACTTGTCTCATTAACAGAGCATCTAACTAAATTTGGACAATCATATCTATTCGATGATCCATTAAATTGAAACCAAATCCAATCGAATCTTAAACTATAACAAAAATGATTCATCAAAACCAAAATTATATACAGCGCAACATGCTTATGTAACAGAGCAAGTGAAATACGTACACAGAGGCTATGAAAGTGTAATATAAATGAGTGAAAATTATACCATAGAAGTTGCTGAGACTATGTCAATTTTGAATTGACAATGGCTGTAGCAGACTCGACATTTTTGAATAGGATCGAACCGGTAGTTCGTTGCTTCTTGTTGCTGGGTTGTACCTTTGCATTCTGACCAGTGAGATTTGCCACTTGGTTTTCCAAATCATGAATTTTGGATTGCAATCTTGGGACATCCAAGTAGTATCTCTCCAACCACAACCCACATTGGTCGCAAGGTGGAGCAACAGGTTGAGCAGTCGAGGGTTTCGACGATTCACCAAGGGTTTCATGAGGTGGTTCGATACCAGGGAAGTCAAGGTTATCTCACAGACAAGGAGGTAAATTCTTGACAAAATCATAAGGAGGATTGCAACACAGGCCCTCAGAGTAAGGATACTCTTCGGTGAGAAAACATTCAATGTCTGAGTCAGAGTCTTCGCTAACCATGATAGGCCCTGATTTGGCAGGGGGGTTAGGTTTATTCCTCGCCATGCAAGAGATTAACCTTGCATTTTTCTTGCCTCTCGCATTAGCACCAGTCTTTTCTTTAGTCTTTTTGGTTGTAGGATTAGCAACTGCGGCCTGTTTTGTCACAGCCATAGGCATACTCGTAGGTGACTCGGGTTTCGATTTGGGTAGCAAAATGTTATAAGGCACAGGGGGAACAGGTTGGGTTTTGGTTACCATGGTATTATCGACCTATGGAGGGTTAGACTCTTCAAAACCATTACGGCTAAGAAAACTATGCCAAGAATCACGACGTAACCCTAACTCGTAAACCAAAATCATTTTGATCAACCCCACATGGAAGAGGTTGGTATCGGCCTGGCTGCGTTTGTAATGCTTGGCCATCTTGAACAAACTTTTGTGTAGGTAATGGGGCATACTAAGTTCGAAACCCATAAAAACCATCAATAAACGAAGGTGAAACAGAAAGACAAACCCGTACCTACCCTCGCAAGTAATAAATTGCTTGATTACCATGAGGAGATCATGCCAGCGGGGTTTCAACATCCTTGCAGGAAAACCTCTGTCGCAGGAGTTCACTGTGCGAGATTGGAACAGTAATTTCCATGGAACATCGTTTACCTTGCAACTTTTCAACCATTTTTGTCCCGAGACAGGCAGGCTGGTTGCCAAGCTGAGGAACTGTTCAGTGATTTCAAGCTGGACATCTCCAACTTTGGCTCCGCGGCCATCGAACGACAAAGCAAATTTCCAAGCCACAGTGATGTTGTAACCATCAAATTTCCTTATGAAAGCGAGCCACCCAAACTCTTCCAGATCGCTATAAGCACCATCAAACATCAACAGTGTTTGGCACCTGTTGGGCTCGGCCCTTACGACAGGAGCCATGGCTTCTATGCATGGTGGGGCTTGGGCCGAACAAAATAATGCACAGGGTCAAAAATGATAGGGTTTAACATCTCCAGCATTCAAAGAGGCCGGGATTAACTGCATGCGTGCGAGGGTGGTGGGATTACCACCGCCATGTGTTGTATTAATGACTGAGTACAGTGTTGTTATAATCATAATATTTTATGCCATATGCATCGGCCAACAAATAGGTGTACAATCATATTAACGTGCCATTCATCCGAAACAGAACCAACACCATAAGTTATACTCATGCACCAAGTGTACAATTTAATCCAACACAATATCCAACATTAGCCAATGATCTGTCGTGTCAATCAAACGTTTTAAACCAATATTAATTCAATCATGCCAATGCATAGTTTAAAACTATGATCGATCAATGTAATATCAACTCTTAAAACAATATACCAAGCATCGATTTATGAAATTGAAATCTAAAATGATTAATCAACGCGCCCTTGAAACTCAAACCATTGTTATTTCTCAAATTGACCTTATAAATTTACCAATGCATTCATTTGCGCAATCAAATGTTTACATTTCAAAGCTTTTAGAACATTTGCAACCAAAAATGCTCACATAATAAACGAGTCAAGAGCCCATAGCAATAAGGATAAAAGCATATAATACCAAATCCATCATAACCTTTATAGGATCAAATGTAACCAGTAAAACTTCATGCTCAATGGCTTAGTAATCAACAGATCCAAATGCGCAATCAAGGTAAGAGCAGGCCAAAGGACATAAATTTGAAAGAATCTTTTGCAGTCATGTGATAAACCAATCGTCAAGTGTCTTTCAGAAAAATCAATAAAAGACGATGACAGTCCAAACAATGATAGAGGGGTTTTCACACTTTCAGTTGTGAAAACTGAATCGAAACCAAATTGCAATTGTCGCAAAAATGAAACAAATGTCTAGAAGCACAATGCGA
>SNQJ01S0048384.1:89509-111615 GCA_010110895.2 Picea sitchensis | reverse complement strand
TGCCAATTCAAATTTGCCTGCAATAGAACACAAAGATCAAATTAGAAGGATGTTTTATTAAGAAAACAATAAAAAAATGATTTTACAGACTTAGCTACAGAATCATCTGATTCTATAGCTAGTCAAAGATAGCAAACAGGACTAGATATAACCAAATAAAATCAAATCCAAAACTAATTACTAATGATTCAATTATTCCTCAAATTAAATCAAATCAAAAAGAGTGCAATCGGGACAGGGTAAGAATACTCTGTTTTTCCAATTGACATAAAATCAAATCAAATCTCAACAAGACTGTTTCATAAATGCAATCAATGGTAAACCAAATCGTATGAGATACAAAATAATCATTATTGATTTGCATAAGATTCATATCGTTTAATCCATTGCCAATATAGAAAGCTGTCATGATTTCATGCATAACTATATCCATAGAATCCAGCCATATACTTCGTTCGCTGAGTTTCAACAGTTCACAGGTATAGTCGTAATTATCATTGACCAATTATAATCATAACAGCAGATTGATATCATTCAATTTAAAGCACGATATGTAAATAGCATCCTTTGTAATCGGATGAAAATCAAATTCCATGAATATCAACTCGAAATTCTTCATGTTTGATCACCACACAGTCAACAGACAGAGGCGTGATAAAATCGACAGGATTCATGAACTGGGCACTAATCAATACGAATCTTCACTGAGCTAATTATAGAAATGAAATCGAAACCTTGAACAGAAGCCAATTCAAACAATAATGAGAATCGAATAAGTATCAGATATGGTTAAAAGACAAAAATAGTTAACCTATTTATCAGTCATATTTACTCATAACTAATTCAAATCATACCATTGACTGTATTAGAAAATTGAAATACTAACAACAGTCTATCTTTAAAACTATTAACAACTTGTCTCATTAATAGAGCATCTAACTAAATTTGGACAATCATATCTATTCGATGATCCATTAAATTGAAACCAAATCCAATCGAATCTTAAACTATAACAAAAATGATTCATCAAAACCAAAATTATATACAGCGCAGCATGCTTATGTAACAGAGCAAGTGAAATACGTACACAGAGGCTATGAAAGTGTAATATAAATGAGTGAAAATTATACCATAGCAGTTGTTGATACTATGTCAATTTTGAATTAACAATGGTTGTAGAAGACTCGACATTTTTGAACAGGATCGAACCGGTAGTTCGTTGCTTCTTGTCACTGGGTTGTACCTTTGCATTCTGACCAGTGAAATTTTCCACTTGGTTTTCCAAATCGTGAATTTTGGATTGCAATCCTGGGACATCCAAGTGGTATCTCTCCAACCACAACCCACATTGGTCGCAAGGTGGAGCAACATATTGAGCAGTCGAGGGTTTCGACGATTCACCGAGGGTTTCATGAGGTGGTTCGATACCAGGGAAGTCAGGGTTATCCCGCAGACAAGGAGGTAAATTCTTGACAAAATCATAAGGAGGATTGCCACACAGGCCCTCGGAGTAAGGATACTCTTCGGCGAGAAAACATTCAATGTCTGAGTCAGAGTCTTCGCTGACCACGATAGGCCCTGATTTGGCAAGGGGGTTAGGTTTATTCCTCGCCATGCAAGAGATTAACCTTGCATTTTTCTTACCTCTCGCATTAGCACCAGTCTTTGCTTTAGTCTTTTTGGTTGTAGGCTTAGCAACTGCGGCCTGTTTTGTCACAGCCATAGGCATACTCGTAGGTGACTCGGGTTTTGGTTTGGGTAGAAAAACGTTATAAGGCACAGGGGGAACAGGTTGGGTTTTGGTTACCATGGGCTTATCGATCTGTGGAGGGTTAGACTCTTCAAAACCATTACGGCTGAGAAAACTATGCCAAGAATCACGACGTAACCCTAACTCGTAAACCAAAATCATTTTGATCAACCCCACATGGAAGAGGTTGGTATCAGCCTGGATGCATTTGTAACGCTTGGCCATCTTGAACAAACTTCTATGTAGGTAATGGGGCATACTAAGTTCGAAACCCATAAAAACCATCAATAAACGAAGGTGAAACAGAAAGACAAACCTGTACCTGCCCTCGCAAGTAATAAATTGCTTGATTACCATGAGGAGATCATGCCAGCGGGGTTTCAACATCCTTGCAGGCAAACCTCTATCGCAGGAGTTCACTGTGCGAGATTGGAACAGTAATGTCCACGAAACATCGTTTACCTTGCAACTTTTCGACCATTTTTGTCCCGAGACAGGCAGGCTGGTTGCCAAGATGAGGAATTGTTCAGTGATTTCAAGCTAGACATCTCCAACTTTGTCTCGGCAGCCATCGAATGACAAAGCAAATTGCCGAGCCATAGTGATGTTGTAACCATCAAATTTCCTTATGAAAGCGAGCCACCCAAACTCTTCCAGATCGCTATAAGCGCCATCAAACATCAACAATGCTTGGCACCCGTTGGGCTCGACCCTTACGACAGGAGCCATGGCTTCTGTGCATGGTGGGGCTTGGGCTGAACAAAACAATGCACAGGGTCAAAAATGATAGGGTTTAACATCTCCAGTGTTCAAAGAGGTCGGGATTAACTGCATGCGTGCGAGGGTGGTGGGATTAGCACCGCCATGCGTTGTATTAATGACTAAGTACAGTGTTGTTATAATCATAATCTTTTATGCCATATGTATCGGCCAACAAATAGGTGTACAATCATATTAACGTGCCATTCATCCGAAACAGAACCAACACCATAAGTTATACTCATGCGCCAAGTGTACAGTTCAATCCAACACAATATCCAACATTAGCCAACGATCTTTCGTGTCAATCAAACGTTTTAAACCAATATTAATTCAATCATGCCAATGCATAGTTTAAAACTATGATCGATCAATGTAATATCAACTCTTAAAACAATATACCAAGCATCGATTTATGAAATTGAAATCCAAAATGATTAATCAACGCGCCCTTGAAACTCAAACCATTGTTATTTCTCAAACTGACCTTATAAATTTACCAATGCATTCGTTTGCGCAATCAAATGTTTACATTTCAAAGCTTTTAGAACATTTGCAACCAAAAATTCTCACATAATAAATGAGTCAAGAGCCCATAGCAATAAGGATAAAAGCATATAAGACCAAATCCATCATAACCTTTATAGGATCAAATGTAACCAGTAAAACTTCATGCTCAATGGCTTAGTAATCAACAGATCCAAATGCGCAATCAAGGTAAGAGGAGGCCAAAGGACATAAATTTGAAAGAATCTTTTGCAGTCATGTGATAAACCAATGGTCAAGTGTCTTTCAGAAAAATCAATAGAAGACGACGACAGACCAAACAACGATAGAGGGGTTTTCACACTTTCAGTTGTGAAAACTGAATCGAAACCAAATTGCAATTGTTGCAAAAATGAAACAAATGTCTAGAAGCACAATGCGACGATGATTTGTCATTAATGAGACAAGCGGTGTAGGCAGCGTTTTTAAGAGCAATTAAAAAAATGAGTTGGCTGCCAATAGGTACATGTTGATCCAGCTAAGATCCAAGTCATCTGTGACTAGCCAGCCTCGACAACACTAACTGAGATTTGGAGCTTCTTGGGACTAGCCAACTTCTACCGACGGTTCTTGTTGGGATTCTCCCATATTGCATGGGCCCTCGAACAAGTGACCAAGAGAGGTGGCAGGGAAAATTTCGTGAGGGGGAAGGAAAAAAATGAGAAGGGGGTTCTAAGTAGAAGGTCATCGCCACTTTCTGTAATGTCATAAGCTATACAAACTTAGCTGTGTAATGGTATTGTTATGTTTTTACTTTCTGTAATGTCATAAGCTTTGCAAACTTAGCTGTGTAATGGTATTATTAGTTGTAGTTATTCTGAATGTTAATGATTTGAGAATATTATATGCCCACGTTATGTATTGATGCAGTTTAGCGTTTTTTTGTATTTTTTTGTGTTTCTGTTATGTATTGATATGCAGCTTAGCATTTTTTTAGTTAAAGTGGTGTTTTTTTGTTTTGAAAATTTCGCAGCAGCTGCAAGTCCTCTAAACGGCCAACAACATGAGTGGACAAGGCCCCAACGTCAATACTGGCAACAACATTGGCTCGATCAATCCCATCAAAACCGATTGCAATTTCGAAAAACCAACCAACAACCACGACAATCAATTCAACAACCAAGGAAACCGAGGCACACAAGCCAACAACCAAGGAAACCGAGGCACACAAGTATACAACCAAGGTAACTGAGGCACACAAGTCAACAACCATGGTGACAATGGCACCCAAAACATCCAAGGCAACTATGGAAAATAGGCCAACAACTCCGGCACCCAATACCAGCCCAAGTTTGCCTTCTAGACCAACTAATACCAGGTAATGACCAACTTATACTAAGTAGCTTTTGTTTTCCTTTGTAAAATTTATTTCCTTGAGCACAGTATATGAACAAAGATGTCATGATTTAGGTTGTTTTTGCATTGCAGGTATGGGAAAGAATTAAATGCAGTCGAAGACTGTGCGTTGATGTTCGACTGACTATGTGTTTGTATGGTGAAGTACTTATGGTTCGTTTAGTGTGGAATGAGGAGTCCACTGTATCAATTCAATTCTGTAATAGGCATGCCCATTAATGGTTAGGTTATTCTGGTCATGTTAGCCTTTGCAAGATTGATGTGCAGTAAAAAAAAGATGGACGCTCGCATGTTAATCATATTATAATTAAAATTATGTATTATCTGTTAATAACTATGTCAATTCTGGACTATTTAGCTTTTTTTTCTTCCACACATTTTTCATTACTTAATGAAATGATATTAAAAATAATCAAGAATATCTCTCTATAAACAACTAGATGCTAAGAACTATCTAAATCTAACTACCAAAAACTTATAGATACAATGAAGTGTTATTTGACAATGTCAATCTATGGATACATAAACAATAAATATCCATAAACAACAAATATCTCAAGTAAAAAATTAATAGGAGTAATTACGCCGAAAGACATACACCTATTGACCATGGGCACATTTAATAGGTTTTTAGTGCTTAATCAGTTTTGTATGGACAAGATTAAATATTGATGGAATATTCTTAGTAGTCCCAATAAATCAATGGTTGTGATTTCACCCACTAACTTCCTCACTATTATAAAGACATCAGTTTACATGTTTATTTTTTTACTTTTACTTAATCATATTTAAAATTTACTATGGTGGCTAGTTGATTGCCACGTATGAGTGATTAGGGTTTCATTTTCTAGGCCAACCAAAACCTTTGGCCTTATGATGGCTAGCTGATGGGCACATATGAGTCCACCCGTTCCTATATAATGAAGGGTATGCCATTGTATTTATCACCTCTTGCTTACAGACTTTGGGCTCCAATTGAGTATTCCCGTCCTAAGGTATACTAATGTTAAGTTTTTACTTAGCTGTGTAATGGTATTGTTAAGTTCTTACTTTCTGTAATGTCATAAGCTGTGCAAACTTAGTTGTGTAATGGTATTGTTACATTTTTACTTTATGTAATGTCATAAGTTGTGCAAACTTAGCTGTGTAATTTTATTGTTAGTTGTAGGTATTTTGGGTGTTAATGATTTGAGCATATTATATGCCCACGTTATGTATTGATGTAGCTTAGCATTTTTTTGTATTTTTTTTTGTTTCTGTTATGTATTGATATGAAGATTAGCATTTTTTGAGTGAAAGTGGTGTTTTTTTGTTTAGAAAATTTCGCAGCAAGTGTAAGTCCTCTAAATGGCCAACAACATGAGTGGACAAGGCCCCAACGTCAATACTGGAAACAACATTGGCTCGATCAATCCCATCAAAACCGATTTCAACTTCGAAAAACAAGCCAACAACCATGACAATCAATTCAACAACCAAGGCAACCGAGGCACACAAGCCAACAACCAAGGCAACCGAGGCACACAAGTATACAACCAAGGCAACCAAGGCACACAAGTCAATAACCATGGAGACAACGGCACAAAAAACTTATAGATACAATGTAGTGTTATTTGATAATGTCAATCTATGGATACATAAACAGTAAATATCCATAAACAACAAATATCTCAAGTAAAAAATTAATAGGAGTAATTACGCCGAAAGACGTACACCTATTGACCATGGGCACATTTAATAGGTTTTTAGTGCTTAATCAGTTTTGTATGGACAAGATTAAATATTGATGGAATATTCTTAGTAGTCCCAATAAATCAATGGTTGTGATTTCAACCACTAACTTCCTCACTATTATAAAGACATCAGTTTACATGTTTATTTTTTTACTTTTACTTAATCATATTTAAAATTTACTATGGTGGCTAGCTGATTGATTAGGGTTTCATTTTCTAGGCCAACCTAAACCTTTGGCCTTCTGGTGCCTAGCTGAGGGCCATGTATGAGTTCACCTGTTCCTATATAACGAAGGCTATGCCATTGTATTTCTCACCTCTTTCTTACAGACTTTGGGCTCCGGTTGAGTATTCACATCCTAAGGTATACTAATGTTAAGTTTTTACTTAGCTGTGTAATGGTATTGTTAACTTCTTACTTTCTGTAATGTCATAAGCTATGCAAAGTTAGCTGTGTAATGGTATTGTTACGTTTTTACGTTCTGTAATGTCATAAGCTGTGCAAACTTAGTTGTGCAATGGTATTGTTAGTTTTAGGTATTCTGGGTGTTAATGATTTGAGCATATTATATGCCCACGTTATGTATTGATGCAGTTTAGCATTTATTTTTTATTTTTTTGTGTTTCTGTTATGTATATTTGATATGTTGCTTAGTATTTTTTGAGTTAAAGTGGTGTTTCTTTGTTTATAAAATTTCGCAGCAGCTGTAAGTCCTATAAACGGCCAACAACATGAGTGGACAAGGCCCAAACATCAATACTGGAAATAGCATTGGCTCGATCAATCCCATCAAAACCGATTGCAACTTCGAAAAACAAGACAACAACCATGACAATCAATTCAACAACCAAGGCAACCGAGGCACAAAAGCCAACAACCAAGGCAACCGAGGCACACAAGTCTACAACCAAGGCAACTGAGGCACACAAGTCAATAACCATGGCGACAACGGCACCAAAAAATTATAGATACAATGTAGTGTTATTTGATAAAGTCAATCTATGGATACATAAACAATAAATATCCATAAACAACAAATATATCAAGTAAAAAATTAATAGGAGTAATTACGCCGAAAGACGTACACCTATTGACCATGGGAACATTTAATAGGTTTTTAGTGCTTAATCGGTTTTGTGTGGACAAGATTAAATATTGATGGAATATTCTTAGTAGTCCCAATAAATCAATGGTTGTGATTTCAACCACTAACTTCCTCACTATTATAAAGACATCAGTTTACATGTTTATTTTTTTACTTTTACTTAATCATATTTAAAATTTACTATGGTGGCTAGTTGATTGCCACGTATGAGTGATTAGGGTTTCATTTTCTAGGCCAACCTAAACCTTTGGCCTTCTGATGGCTAGCTGATGGCCACATATGAGTCCGCCCTGTCCTATATAACGAAGGCTATGCCATTGTATTTCTCACCTCTTGCTTATAGACTTTGGGCTCTGGTTGAGTATTCCCATCCTTAGGTATACTAATGTTAAGTTTTTACTTAGCTGTGTAATGGTATTGTTAACTTCTTACTTTATGTAATGTCATACGCTGTGCAAACTTAGTAGTGTAATGGTATTGTTACATTTTTACTTTTTGTAATGTCATAAGCTATGCAAACTTAGCTGTGTAATGGTATTGTTAGTTGTAGGTATTCTAGGTGTTAATGATTTGAGCATATTATATGCCCGCATTATGTATTGATGCAGTTTAGTGTTTTTTTGTATTTTTTTGTGTTTTTGTTATGTATTGATATGCAGCTTAGCGTTTTTTGAGTTAATGTGGCATTTTTTGTTTAGAAAATTTTGCAGCAGCTGTAAGTCCTCTAAACAACCAACAACATGAGTGGACAAGGTCCCAACGCCAATACTGGAAACAACATTGGCTCGATCAATCCCATCAAAACTGATTGCAACTTCGAAAAACAAGCCAACAACCAAGGCAACTGAGGCACACAAGACAACAACCAAGGCAACCAAAGCTCTAGTAAGGGAGCACCCATAAGCCATTTCTCCAGTAAGGGAGCACCTATAAGCTTTGATATTATTCTAATGATAAGTTGATTTGAAGGGAATAAATCTGTGTGTGTTGTGTGAGATTTGGTTTCTAGTTTTGCTTCCGCTATATTTATTTCCTTCCTTAATCAACAACATAGCCCAGTTGGACATTGGGGATGCTACAACCTTGGGAGAGGTTCCTTGAAAGTGGCCTCTTGATGAATATGCACCTATTTCTATTGGCAGACGTTGAAGGATGTGGGAAAAATTCTCCATCATTTCGTCCCTTTGTCCCATGAGAGCTTGTTCAAGCAATTGTTTAATAGAATCTTCTTCTCCACCTTTTCTATTTTCTTCCACCATTGAGGGTTTCTTGGTCGTGTGAGAGAAATTTTCCTTAAGAGATACAAGCTCGAGACTAAACTTGCTATACTCAGACCTCATCGAGGACATGCACTGAAAAATGATCAAGAGAAAACTATTCTTATAGCAGTGATGCAGATTATTTTTGGAACGAAATGGAAGAAGAGATATTAAAATGAAATACACATTAAAATTTCCAGAAACAAATAAATACAACAATATATTATTTGTATTAATGAAGGAAATGTACAGAGACTATAAAAATATAGAGTGCAAGACTCGCTAGAATGGTGGTATCTTTATCTCTCAGAAGATATGTGATGACTATGCTCATTTGAAAGAAAATGATGATTACAATGAGGCTCTCAAGGATTTTTTATGATAAACATGAATTCCAAAACCCTAGAAATCCAAAAAACCTAACCCTAGGAGATGAGGCACCAAAAGTCATGTGGGCCCCATTGAGGTAAGTTAGTACATCAACTTCTCGAGGTCGTAACATTTGCATACGATCTTTGGTTTAGGCGTGTGATAGCCCGTTGGAAGGGTATTTTCAAGAACTACACATTATGCCATCAAAATATAACTATATTTATAGTTTGACTATGGAAATCCAAGAAAACATTTTTTAGGGCCCTAAAATGGCCCTGGAAGTATAGAAAGATGTATTGACATGAAAAATTCCAAAATAAGCCAGTTGGAATAGGTGGGCATGCACCATTATCCACTTGGATGTTGTGTAGGGATTCAGGATAGCTTGAGAAGTGAAGAAACCACAATTATAAATAAATTTCCCCATTATAGAGAAACATGTTGAACTGAAAACTGTCAAAATGAGCTAGTTGTAATTTGAAACAGGTGGGTGGCCACCAATATCCACCTAGATCATCAAACCCAGAGTTTATTGTTGCCAAACATTCATGGAAAACTTGATGGAAATAATTAAGCATAAATAAATTTGAGGAAGAAAGTTGAGAAGTCTAATTCACAAAATCTTGGAAAGCCAAAAATGCTTCTTGCAAACTCTCCATCGTTGCAAAATCTCCTAACTGTCAACCCTTTAAATATGCTTCTTTTTCTCTTTTATAATATTCTCTTCATCTTCTTGAAGATTATTTAGGGTTAGGGTTAGGGTTTTATTTTCCCCTTTGTAAATGTGAACTCATATATTTGTGCCATTAAATGGGACCCACTTTAGAAGCTCAAAAACTTGTTTGAATAAATGATTTTCCAAAACTAATTAGCTACCAAGATAGAAAATAGTCTCTACTATAATTTAATTTTTAGGGAATTATAGTTATGATTCTATCCATGGAAACCAATTCCATAGTTTTCTTCATGTATCTATATTTCCTACAAGCTCTCGTTTACTCTATTTGTACATCAATATCATTATGGCCTCTAGAAGATAGACAATCAATAACCATTGATTTATTCCGCACATGAATTCTCAACTCCTGATTTGCTAATTCCCCCCATTTATCCCATATGCATTGGGGAATTGATCCAGATAGATATTGGTGGTCAACTACATGTTCCACTAATTATGAATTGTTCCACATCTTGGTAGGTTTTCTATAGTTTTTCAGGTCCCAAACGTTTGGCGTTGTTTTGAGGCTCTAAACGACCTTTTTTTGGTGCGACGGTGCTTAGCATGTAGCCAAAGGTAGATGCCAGGATATTCATAATGTTTTCTTCTTAGCTAGAAATTTTTGGCGAGCTACCGATCATCTCAAATGGATATCGTATGCAAAAGTTACGATGCTAGGCTAATCAAAATGTTTTCTTCTCAGCTAGAACTTTCATGAGGGCTACCAAGAACCTAAAATGGAGATCAAATGCAAAAGTTACACCCCTAAGAAGTTGACATATCAACTAACCACATTGGGGCCCACAAACCATTTGGTGTTTCATATTTTGGGGTTAGGGTTTTGGATGTTTAGGTTTTTTCATTGATTATTTATGTTAAAAGGACTTTTCAACCTCTTTGTAAGACACATCTCACTATTCAAGGATAAGCTACCACCATTCTACTTGTTAGTAATATTAACTACAGACATGTGGTTTAATGAAAACTATGAAGAGAAACGAATAAACAACGATTGAACCCAAGGAAGCGAGGACATCTCTCTTTCTCTATGTTCACATATTTTATCCTTAAAAAGGTCTCTCACAATGTTGATTTAGAGTTATTTTGTTGCATTGGTAATGTTTTGTGTATATGTTATCCGCCATTGGTTACAACATTGGTATATTATATTTGATTATTATTTGAGAATGTTTTGCATTGGCCTCTTGACAACTTAGTATGTAATTCATGTCATCCCCGTTATTGCAATAGATACTTAATGGTAACAAAAATTATATTTAATACTTAATGTAAATATCTCAACAATCCATTTTGTAGGTTTGGTCAAGCTCATTGTAAAGATAATGCATAGTTTTTATTTGTTTCACACAAAATAATGTTTTAGATTTTGTTTGGGATAAATAAACTTGGTGAAATTTTCTAACTTGTATGTCCTTGATTAATTTTGGATGTGAGTCTACACAAAATGAACCTTATCAACATCAAAAAAACCTAAAATTGCGATTACAATAGTGAGAATTGTGATTCTATTCATTCAATTTTCTACATCATCAAATCATCACTTCTTTGTTCTCTAAGTTGATCATTCCCTTTTTATCGATTCCAAACATCATTATCTATCATACTCTTTCTATTTCTTCTTGTTATTTCTAGAAATGATACTTCACATGTTAAATATTCTGAGAACACCCCATAGATTTGTTTCCTCATGCCCCACACCAAAGATCTATGAGATGTATCAATTGAAGAAATAATTATTGCGGAAACATTTTTTTATCCTTGGGCATTCTTAAGTAAACTATGGAGAGTGTAACATAATCATTATTATTATCAAATCTATGCATTAGGTATTACACTGTAACATTGATCCAGGTGGATATTGGTGGCCACCAACCTATTCCAACTGGCTCCTCTTGTTCTATTTTAGTTCAACATGTTCTTATGTACTTCTTTGTAATTGTCGATTCTACACTTTTTGGGATGTCTAAAGCCCTACACATATTCCAGGTGGATATTGGTGGCCTCTAACCTAATCCAACTGGATTAATTTGTATGTTTTCATGTCAACACATCTTGATATACCCAGGGCCATTTTCGAGCCCTTAACATTGTCATTTTCGCTTGCCATAGTCAAACTATAGATAGAGTAAGAGGTTGGTGATGTAATGTGTATCTCTCTAAAATATGTGTCCAGCGGGTGATCACGTGCCTAAAACAGAGTTTGTATGCAAAATTTACAACCCTGGGAAGTTGAGGTACCAACTTACCCATACGGTCCCACATTAATTTTGGTGTTTCACCACCAAGGGTTAGGTTTTTAGATTTCTAGGTTTTTGGAATTCATGAGTAATATCAAAAATGCCTCTGGAGCCTCATTGTAATTCATTCTTCTCAGACGGATGCACGTAGTATCCACATATCTTCTCAGAGATAACTACCACCATTCGAGCAAGTGTTTCAGTTCTGCAGTTTTACAGTTTCAGCCTATTTGATTTATTCAATAGAAGATATTGTTCACTAGATATCTTTGTCGTTATTCATATCTTTGTGTTTATTGTATTCAGTCTATTAATTAGTTCGTTCTGCCCCTAAATCTGGATCAGTGGTATCAGACCAGTTTTCTCTTCATTTATTTTTCTTCGTGCATGTCCCTGAAAAGATCTAGGTACAAGAAGTTGGGGCTCAAACCAATCGATTTGTTGCAAGATCAGTCGCACAGAGCCCAAAAAAATCCCATGGGAGATGAAAATAAAGATGATGGAGCAGGAGATCCTTTTAAAACGTTTCTCGAGGAAACCCTTGCATGAAAAAGGAATGAAATGATGGATAACTTTGTGCATATCCTTCGGCAGTTGCCCACAAGAGAAGCATATTCATCAAGCGACCATGCAACCTCCTTCAAGGTACAAGTAAATTTTTATATTCCATTATTTGAAGGACTCATATATGTGAGTATTGTAGATAAATGGTTGAATCTACTTGAATGGTATTTTTTAGACCACAATTTTTTTGATAGGGAAAATATTACTTTTGCACTCCTCAAGGTCATCCCCCATGTTAAGGACTGGTGGGACACTTACTATGAACAAAGGGACATAGAAGAATCTACAATATTTGTGGTTTCCCCTACATGGTATTCCTTTCGGGATGCCATTAAAGAACAATAATACCATGTAGGAAGCTACAAGTACCAATACACCAAATGGACCACCCTAATTCAAGAAAGGGCGAGATAGTACCAGATTTCACCAATATTTTCCATACCCTGTGCACCAAATTGGGTATCAAAGACTCTGAGGGACATCTGGTGCTCAAATACCACAGTTTTTTTCATAGATACATTCAAATAGAAATGGAGTTTCTCGACATCACCTCGTTAGGTACAACTTATCAATACGTTGTCAAGATTGAGCAGAAATTTAAGAAGAAGAGATGAGAGTTTGGATCTGTAAACTCCTTGTTGTTCCTGAGATTAAACTTAAGGCTCAAAGAATAATGTCAAGCATCAAGAATTTTTTTAAGAGAGTTTGTTTTAAAGTGGTTTTTCTACCTTAGTTGTATGAGAAAAAATCCTTCAATGAAATTAACAGTTTGACAACACATAGGTCGTATTTCGTATCTGAGCCGAAATTGCAATATCGAATAGTATGAGATGAAAATACAAAACTGTAAAACAGAGAAGGGCATCAATTATGGAAGAGTCATACCTTGTTTGCAGTAGAGGAAAAGAGGTAGTGTAACCTTGAATAACGCCCAAAATGTAGTAATCTACACAACAAGCAGGGCTTGATTTACTCATATTAAATGAAGAGAAAAAACTGCTTACTTAATAAAATATTGAGACCTTGTGATTACAGTAGTTGTTGTACTAAATTGGAACCAAACATTTATCAAGGAATACATAAAGGAATGCTGAGAAATGGAAAACAAAAGAAACACATAACAAATATTTAACAAAACCTGGAATATATGTCTTCTCTTTTATTAATACTCTATAGGGATACTTTTCTCTATTATAATCGGTAAGAAGCAGCCTGAAATAAGTCTTTAATCTATGTATTTATACAAAATCATCTCAACTCAAAACGACTGGACTTCTCATAATTCCAAAAATAGTAAATTTTACAATATGTAAAACTGAAAACTTTCATTGGCCTTCTCCTCTGTCTCTTTGTCTACTGGCAGAGGCATTTCTTATCCTTATCCTTTAGCTTGGAAAAAACTGGCATCTGATCCTTACCTGTATGATTCATATGCACATGTTTCTCACTTGTTTCCAGATGTGTTGGCTTTCCCATATTCAACACATTAGATGCATTTGCTCACTAAATGTACCACCAACCCAGAAGGTGAAGTTGCCTCATCTGCTTCAAAAATGTATAACTTCTTTTCTATCTAGGGCAACCTTTCCTATATCTTATTTTATCCCAAAGATGTGGCCTATAATTGCATGCTTGTACTTACTATCCATTTGTTTATTTGGATAAGATCAAGATGGTTCATTTGTTGGATGATCGTCATGGCCTCTTCTTTTCTTGTCCTAGAGTTACATTGGTTCCTTGCTAAGCCAATATTCTCTAGGGATTTGGAGATATTATTTCCTTCAACATCAAGTAGCCCTTTTTCTAGTGAAGATATTGGTTCTAGACAAGCTTCGTGTACCTCTCTAGACAATCTTTTTCTTTTGGCAAGATTTGATTCCCATGGCTTCAAAATTATGTCACCATTGGTTTTCTTAGATAGAGACAGTCGAGGAGTTGCCGATACATCATATTTTGGTACTATAAAAATAGCCTCCTAAAACTTAGCCCGAGCTGCATGAGCTTCCCTTTCTTTAATGTAAATTTTATTATGGGAAAGGTCTACCACTCGATAACAATTTTGAATGGCCTCCACTTTTGTAAAAATATCTTGTTGGGCTGATTCCAGCTTCTCATGTACTTGCAGTGATTGAGCTTGGAAAAATGCCATATCTACTGTTGTACCTTCAACCAATTCTATCTTGGCTTGTAGTTTCTTGACTAGTTATTCATGTTGAGTGACCAACCCTCTGTTGGCCTATGAGTTTTGATGGAGCTCATCAAGGTTACCTTTCCATAGTTGGATCTGATGTCTGACATTGGTTATGATTTTTTCAAACTCTTTGTTCATATTATTTCATACATCCCTTTCCATGGTCATCATCTGGTCTTGCAACTGCCTTACCAACATATTTTTTTGTTTCAGCTGATCCGCTAGATTTTCTACTGAACACTGATTGGACGTGGCAAAGGCACCTAACGAGCCTGCCATTTCCCTAGCGAATTATGTATAATCTAGACCATGTCTATCATACAACATTCCTTTCCTTTTTAATTTTGTACCATATTTCTTCGGAGGCATTTCTTCGGCTGAAATCATAGTAAGGTCCTCTATAAATATGACTTTGGCATTGGGATTTCCTTGAATCGACTGTAAAGGTGTTAATGACATAATGGGGCTACCTATCTCTATGGATGGATGTTTCTTTGTTGTGTTGGTAGTCGGTTTATCTAGTGTAGACAACGATGTATCTTGTCCCCCTTTTTTTTAAAGGTTCAAGCTAAGATTTTGTTTGAGTGCCTGGTGGATTTGGTAATGAAGTCTCCACTCCCTGCATTGAGACTTTAGTATTCTTCAGATTTTCCTCAGTACTCTGTTGGTCAGAACTTCCTACCTATAAGCCCTGAGGTGTAGTTTCTTGTGTATACGAATGTTCTATTGGCTCCCCCTATAATACATTTGGAAAATTATTATTTCTATGCTTCTGAAAATTATAGAAACTAGATAATTGATCAGAAGATTGAGTTCGGAATATGCTCGATACTTTTCCCAAGTTAGCCATGATTCTGTCTGAAATTATGGGAGGTGGGAAACTGTATAGGGAGATATGAATTGGAACCACTACATAATGGAATATTTCATAGAATAAATGTCTGGCTTTGTCCTCCCACAACTTGGAGTGATAGAAATGGATAGGCTCAGCGTTGGCCGGGTTCCAACTCCATCTCATCAGAGGGAAAGGAGTGATAAAAAAAATGGAATCCTTGATGTATGCCGACATGTATAAAGGAGAAGTTTTCCCTTTGTACTTTTCCAATTGGTACCCTATGATTTCTTTGGCCAGGTTGTCTGATAACATCTTGGCCCAGTTGAAAGAATAACCCTCGGCCACTTCATTCATAATTGGTACCCATGCCAGCAGGAAATGAGAGGAGTCCTTTTTCCCGAATATCCTACATAGCATCATAGCCACATAAATCATATGGGCATCTAACGATGTTGTGGAATATATCCTGTGAGTGTCGGCTCTGAATTTCTCAAGATGCCCCCACCATTTCTTGATTAAATCAGTGTAATTTTTACCATACTGTGTGCACTCCTGTTGGTCAAACTCCATTATGAATTCAACATTGTAACTATATTTAAAAATGAGGGATAATTTATACATTACTTTAATATGCTCTGGCCAAAAAGACCCAACAACAACCTTCTGTGAATTGCAAATGCTCCTGGTTGAAATGTCGATGTTCTCGAGGGCCCAGCCTATCATGTTATTATACAACATGAGCCTCATCCATGTAGCTATCTTTTGTATCTCTGACTTGGCTATATACATGAGTTTAGTCGCATGGGTTTTGGTTACTTCGTCACCTGAATCCTCTGGGCAATTTATCAGCTCGTGCTATAGAATATCAAACACCTATGTCCAGGATTTCACGGTATCTATGGCTCTCAGTGAGGTGTCTAAGAGAACATTTGTGTTCGGATCTACGCTCTCACCATATTCTTTAGCCATTTTCCATAGTGCCATGATATTAATGAAATCGGAACTGTGTTACCTATTACAGGAGAATGTGTGAGCTTATTCAGCTGGCTTAAAACTTGTTATTCTACGAGAATGAAAATATAATTCAAAATCCAATTTTCTTATTCACCTTAAGCGTATTGATTTATGAATACTTTTACTAACGAAAAAATCATCTACCTTAATGAAGAAATCTTGGCAATGATCTGCAATCTATATTGAATTCATTTCCATTTATTCATGATTAATGCCATAAATATTGGTGGTTCGTGATCGGGAACTTGGATGAAACAGGTTTGAAAATTCTCGAATCACGAACTCGTGAGAAATTAATTATGAGATAATCTTGTTTAAGATATTAATTAATCATGTTTAACATTAAACGTTTTCAGGTATTCGGGCTTCGGGATTTTAATGAGTAGCTCGAGATAGAATCCTCGAAACCCAAAACTGTGAAATGATTAATTATTGGATAATGGTTTTTAGTTTTAATTAACCCCTTTTAAGTTTGAAATGTTTCAGAAGTTCGGACTTCGGATATTTCAAGATGTGAGGGATGATAAACTTCCTAAATTACGAAGTACAAACTTATTAACCGTCTTTAACCAAGATTAACTTAATTAATTAAGATTTGATATTTCAGGATTCTATCGCTTTGTGGATTTGAAAGTTAGTTCCTTGTTATATTCCCGAAAGGCTATTACCCATAGTGATGTGTCAAAAATGATGTCATTTTAGATGGCGTGTCGAGGCTAGGGGGTGCCAAGTGTTAATTAGAATCATATGAATCTTTAGATGAAAAGCTCAGATAAAGGTGCCACGTGTTGACTCAGGGAATATTTAAAACGTACATGTGTACCATGACTCATGTCTTTCAGAAGTTGGTGAAAAAGTTATAACATATATATTTGGGTTTCAGGCTTTTTAAAGTTATGACTTTTTGAAATGTCCGAAGCATGAAGCTTCAAAGTGGCATCTATTGACTTATCTCTTTAACCATTTGGCAACTCCACAAATCTGAAGATATTTAGGATCATTCATTTAGATGGAAGATTTCATAAACGACGTATATCATGCAAGTCTTATTCTTATTTAACCAGGAATGAAATTTATTTAAAGTCAAAAAGTTTAAAAATATATATGTTTCAACATGGGCTCCATCTGGGGATCGCGTCTCCCTACGAGGCGTGGAAGAACAGTATACTAAGTGCCTTCATTAGGTAAATGGAGTCATTGTTGTGTTCTTGGGGAACAAATTTGGGAAAATTATACAGAGAAAAATCAGACTTCAGTCGTGTCTCAGAAAACTTTCAAAACACAATCAATTATTGATCTCAAGTTAGGCTATTAATAAGTTTCCTTTTTCTTAAACTGATTCTAGATTTTATTAAGGTAATCAAAAAAAAATTAATTGAACTGTCAAACTTCGTTCGATTTTGTTCACTTCAAAGAAAAGTAATTTTAATGATTTATTCAGGGAATCCCTGGTCGATATAGGATGCAAATATTATTTGGAGGTTTTCAGATCTATACTTTTTTTTATCTTTGATCAGGTGATCGTTTTTACATGAGTAGAATTATGTTAAGATTCGATGAGATTTATTTTAGTATTTTAGATTGAAAAATAAGCATAGAAGTTCATACCTTGGATTTCATTTATATTTTCAACCTAACCAATTATTAATTCATCACCTGTTTGAGAGAAAAAAACTTATTCTGAAAACTGAGCATTGAATTTCGATATCTCCTTATTCCTCATCTGATGATAAATGTCCTGCAAAAAGAAACAATCAGAGAGTTCTGCAAAATAGAAATGATATACAGTACATACATTTTATTTTTGTCTTTTCGGAGTATTAAATAAAACTAGGTTTATAAAAAGTAAAATTCAATTATCCTATGAAGGAAAATAAAGTTGTGAAAGTAAACAGAAACCAAACCTCTATATACAATGGTACTGTGAAACATTTTTATTGCATGAAATGTTTTAGTTAGCACCCGTTTATAGGGCTGTCAAAAAAATTCCCGTCAAGATTCTCTGGTAGGAATGAATTCTTACCCTCTGTAGATGCAATCCTCAATGGTCCAAACCAGAGGTGATCAAAATTATCGTGTTTACCTGGATCTTCTTTCCTGACATCCCATTTCAAAACTAAATCACTAGGAAGAAATTCCTTGTCTTTCTCCTTTTTGTCGAAAAGGGATTTCATATTATCTTGGTATTTTTGAAGTCTGACATTGACTTCAGCCCTGTTTTTTTGGACTTTGATTATTTGGTTTATCCTCCTCATTACGTCATTTGGATGTTTGTTCATGTCTTGCCACAACTTTATTACTGGAAGAGCTATATTAATAGGGAGGACAATGTTGGTGCCATAAACCATTTGGAAAGGAGACATTCCTATTGATTTCTTAGTGCCGATCTGATTTTCCCATAAGGTGTACTTTAGGTGAACATGCCAAGCCTTTCTATTCTCCCTTAATACTTTATTTATTATATTCATCAATATTTTTTTTGATGATTTGGCCAACCCATTTCCCTAAGGATAATAGGTTGTAGAATGTCCCAGCACAATGTTGTATTTTTGACAAAAACTTATCATTTCCATAGATTTGAATGCTTGGGTGTTCTCTGTAACTATTTTTTGGGGGCAACCAAATCTGGAGAGGATGTTCTCTTCCAAAATGTTTATAACTACTGAATCTGTGGCATTCCGAGTTGGAATGGCCTCCACCCATTTTGTGAAATAATCGATAGAAGTTAAAATCCACTTATATTGGGTGCTTGACTATGGGTGGTGTTAGGACCACACTATGTACCTTTTTGCCTATACTTTTTGCCACTATTATACTCTTGATCACCCATATCTAAACTCATATTATCAATTTATCTGATCATTCCAAAGGTATACAACGTCCTTTCTCATGACTATATGTTTAATCTGTTTTGCATAATATTTTACATCTCTCTCGTACTTAACCATTGATTAGAAATACATAAGTGTTCAAAATTGCAGATTAACACTTGAGGCCTATTGCTGAAACACAGAGCTGCTATACAGTCCGAGGTCGCAGTTGCTGAAACACAGAACTGATGCTGAAACACAGATCTGTCATACAGTTCGAGGCCACTGACGCTGAAACACGAGCTGTCATTCAGTCCGAGGTCACAAATTCTGAAACACAGAGCCGTTACACAGTCTGGAGTCACAGATGCTGAAACACGGAGTTGTTACACAGTCAAGAGATGCAGATGCTAAAACACAGAGGAAACTGCTAGGACCGACGATGCTAAAACACAAGGAAACCGTTACAGTTAGCGGTCAAGCACCAACCGTCACTCCCACATAAGAATGCCAACACAATTAAGAGCACAATTCATGTGGCTGAAATAGCCCGTGAATTGCGATGCTGAAATAGCATCAGCAACAACGAGAAGAAGTTGTTACACCAGCTGTAACAACAATGCCTCATTCAGCTCCTATAATAGCATTTGGTTGCGCGAGACTAGGACATCTGAGTCTGGTTTAGAAAGTAGGTCCAACTAAAGATAGGACTCAGATACACTTTGTAATTTTTGATCAATTGTATCGAAGGGGTTCCCTCTTTAATGGAGAGGAAATCATCATTCGAGGTTACCAAAGTTTTTATGTATTGAAACGATTCAGAGAGAGGGACGAACTTCATTATTCTCAGACTGTAATATGACATTTTGACAAATGAATAGAAAACTGTTTTGAGCATCCGTCTCTAAGATTTTTCATTTCAGGGGAATCTTGTGAGAAGGTAGGGCCCACCTTCAGCACAAGATTCACTCGTTAGTTTTAGAAGTGTGTTTATTCAATATCTGTTTATGATTTGATTAGCTTTTGTTTGCTGAAACAATACTGTTAATGAATTCCACTTTGCTGAAACACTACTGAACTCTGTCTTAGTTTATTGAATGAAATTCGTAATTCTTTTTATCAGCAATCTTGTGTGATGATTTTTGTATGCTAGCCAGAAGCTGGGTAAGGGTTCCTCCTCAGACAGGAAGGAATCAAAACACCTTGTCTTCTATAGATTTCATTTAACTCTGCAATTGTGCTAGCCAGGGATCCGATTAAGGGTTCCTGCTCAGACAGGAAGGAATTAGAACACCTTGTCTTCTGTAGATTTCATTTAATTCTGCAAGTGTGCTAGCCAGGGATTGGGTTAAAGGTTCCTGCTCAGACAGGAAGGAATCATAACACCTTGTCTTCTGTAGATTTCATTTAATTCTGCAAGTGTGATAGCTAGGGATTGGGTGAAGGGTTCCTACTTAGAAAGGAAGGGATCATACCATCCTATTCTCTGTGAACTTTAATTCCACAAGTGTGCTAAAACAGAAATAGGGCTTAAGGCTCCTGCCTAGAAAGGAAGGAACTAGACAGCCTTGTTCTCTGCTAGATAGAGTTAAGCTTTCTCTACATTACGATTTTCATGAAAGAGTGTTAATCAGAAACAAAGTACTGAAGTCTCTGTTTGAGAATAAGGGTCATGTTCTTTGGTTGTAGAATAGTTGTTCTTTTCTGTTGCAATGCTATTTTAAAATGTAATCCAGGATTCTTTAAATTAATATTTAAGGTCTGCAATAGGTAACTTGCTTTCCTGTGATTTAATTCAGAACTTCAGTTCATGCAAAGCAAGTGTGATTAGTATAGTTTCTTTTACTACAACTCTAAGTTGCTTTTGGAATTGAGCATATATAGTGCGTGGTTATCTTTGAAACAAAAGACTTCCCTGGGTTGATAATTTATGTATCACTTGGTTGTTTGAATCAATTAAGCAATTATAGTGACCAACATTTTGGCGCCGCTGCCGAGGAAGATAGATATAGATTTCAAAAGAACTTATAATTTCTTTTTCTTTAGATAAAAAGATTGCATGAAAAACCCCGAAGACACTAACCCTACAGGTGGCAAGGGAAAAGGAAAAGGAGGAAGAAAGACCTACATAGACGAAATCTTATCAAAGTCTGAATCTACTGCTCAAAGACCAAACCTTCGAAAACAGAACTCCCAACCTTCATTTCAAGCAGCTGTTGGAACAAGGAAAGAAGTTTGGAGTCTTGAGACAGTCCAGAAGCTAGTAGAAGACATTGAGGACAGAGCAAGCGCAGCAGGGGAGAAGACATAAAACATGGATGAGTACAATGAAGAATTGCATCACGAGGAACAGGCAGAGGTAAATGATGAAAAATCTTTTTCTACATTAGGATTTCCTATTGGCGATCTCCCCAGAGGAGCAACCCCCATGAAAAACATTCCACTCTCATCATTGCCTAATTTTCATGGTTTGTCTTCAGAGGATCCTGATGAATTTCTGTTTGAGTTTGATATATTATGTAGAAGTTATGATTATGTTTCTAATTCTCAAAAACTAAAGTTGTTTCCAGCAACACTAAAAGGGAATGCACTAAGATGGTTTATGAGTCTTGGAAGCCATGTAATCACAACATGGGACCAAATGAAATAGAAATTCTTGAACAAATACCAGGATTACTGCCGAACAAGGGAAAAGGAGGAGCTATTTAAAATGGTGCAGAAAGAAGATGAGAATCTGGAGGACTTTGTAGAAAGGCTACAATACAATCTACAAAGATCTAGTCATCCCAATGTAGGTAAGGATATTCTCAAAATGATTTTATTAAAAGGGGTAAG